>JAHLWZ010000402.1:12538-30083 GCA_020536535.1 Pelomyxa schiedti | reverse complement strand
GCAACAAGTGGAATCCTAATTCACATGGTCAGTTTCCAACAACCTTCAAGCCATTCAAACCTTCACCCCCCACAAAAATTCCATTAGCCGCAATAATATCATGATATTACCATATAATTTTAAACCCCGTCCCATAACCAAGGCACGCACGCCCCACACGCCCGACAAAACAAAACCCCGGGGCACATACACACAGAGGGAACAGAGCCTCTGCGAGGGACAGCAAGTCCCTCCACGACCACATGCCCAGCCTCACGTCCGCGTCGTCCGGCGTCATGTGGTACTCCCTCAGCACAGCTCCCACAGCCCCCACAGCACCCCGCTGCACCCCGCTGGCACCACCACCACCATATGCCTCTCCTCCCACGCACATTTGTTCCAGCATGGACGGCGATGGAGGAGGGGCGGGGGAGGAGGAGGAGGAGAAGGAGAAGAAGGAGGCACCACCGCTGACCCCTCGTCCCTCCGCTGCCGATGCCGTCGGGGGGGGCGCCACCCACGCCCCTGCTCTGTGCCACCCGCCAAGGTACAGCGGCACCACGTTGTCCCGCACAACGCGGGCGCAGGATAGAACCGGTGCGGCAGCAGCACCCCGCTCGGCCCCCCCCAAGTCCATGCGGTTGTGGCTGGCTGCTGTTCGTTCTCTTTTCTGTGTTTTATGAGTCGGTGATGAGGCCGGAAACCCACAATTCAGCCACCAAGGAACCAAGCCTCTTGATTGGGCAACGCTCTCACAGAGTTTCTTGGGTTGAAGTTACAGCTGTCCCCGTCTTTGGATCTACCAGATGATCTGGGAGGCGCTTCTCTGGAATGACACAACAATTCGATTTTGAAGAAAAAAGAGGGAGCCGGCCGACAATCACAGTTTTCGTGAAATCTGTAAAAAAATTTAATTTCCTATCCCCTTGTAACTGGTCCTCGTACGCAATGCGTTGTGTGGCTTCAACGAAAGTGTGTCCATTGTGTTGTACAAGTCATTGCCAACAATACACAGGAGCGAGAAGCCGAATCACTTCCGTTCCTGGGGAGAAAGAGGGTCCGGGAGGTTCATTGAGGTTCACAGAGGAAATCCAAAAAAAAAGATGGACCTCCTGGAAACCGATCCTAGACCCTCCCAGCCTGTCCGGCTGGACCGAGTCCCAAATCCTTGTCTGCAGCACTTTCGCTGGAGGGTCCTCCTCCTCACTTGGTACTATTCATTCAAATGGGACACACTCGGTGGGCTTACGACACACAGCCGCAGACATAGTGATGATTGCGAAAAAAAAACTATTTTTTCCCTCTTCAGCTGTCGTGTTTCCGGCAACACCGGTCTTGGTGGCAAACAACTCTTTGTGGTCCTGTGGTCACAACGCACCACGTCACAGAGCACAATTCGGTGGTTTTCTGAGCTCCCGTGTCGAAGGAGGAAAAAAAGTCCTGTCTTCGCCTAACAGACTCGGTTCATCATCTCTCTGATGAGGGAGGGGCTGCCCTTTTGCACTCCAGTAAAACAAAAATGCTTCACAACAAGCGCTTGGTACGTTTCTGTGGGCTTCCACCAACAAACTGCGCTTTCCTGTCAACCAAGTTTGTTTCGGTTATTTTCACTCACTTGCGCCGTGGTTTGTCCTCCAAAGAACCACAGGGCGCAGGATCGGTTTCCAGGAGGTCCATCTTTTTTTTTGGATTTCCTCTGTGAACCTCAATGAACCTCCCGGACCCTCTTTCTCCCCAGGAACGGAAGTGATTCGGCTTCTCGCTCCTGTGAATTGTTGGCAATGACTTGTACAACACAATGGACACACTTTCATTGAAGCCACACAACGCATTGCGTACGAGGACCAGTTACAAGGGGATAGGGAATTAAATTTTTTTACAGATTTCACGAAAACTGTGATTGTCGGCCGGCTCCCTCTTTTTTCTTCAAAATCGAATTGTTGTGTCATGGGGAGTGTCGGATGGATCCTACACCAAGCTTAAGATTGTGGACTTCCTCAATGGTGTAGTGCCAAACAACACACCAAAGGTTGACGTTTACCCAGCAATGTGGTTGAGAACAACGAAGCCCAAGTGCCCCATGGATGCAGTCATTTTCGTATTAAATAATCCCCCTCACGGAGGGCCTGCCAGGTAGCTGCAGCTTTGAGCATTTTGTTGACGTTCACGTGCACGCGGCCGTAGACGCTGGCTACAAGCCCATTGTTGTCTGCAACTTCTCTCCTGTCTTTGGTTGCAATGAAGCCAGCTCCCCTTTGCTTCTTCGAATCTTCAAAAAGTTGCACTCTATTGGCATGCAGGCTGAAGACCTCTTCCTGCTGGAGAACTACACATCTGAAGCACACCGAGTCAGGACAAAGGACATGCAGTATCATCAATGAGGTAGTAGCCAGAGCAAACCTGAGGCAGGGCTTGCAGCCCTCCGAGAATGCCAGGCACGCAGCACTGCACCGAGCAAACCACCTCACCAAGTTGATCTCATGAAAAAAAATCCTTGAAAGGGAGTGTGGCGAGTGCCTTTTGAAGAGCTAAAGCACTAATGGTGACTAATTGTCGCTATGGTGCTAAACAACAGATAAAAATAATAGAATAGCGCTTCCCCTTGATCATACGCGACACCTCGCCACAGGGAGCCCGGTTTTTTGATGATTGGGCGCCAAGTTGCTGCTAATTATGGCCATTCACAGAACCCTCTTCTTAGAAGTCCTGTTTAGGCCAAAGTGACGCAAAAAAATTGAGAATCACTGACTACCACTGTTTCCTGTGCAATCCAGATAATCTTGAAAACAACTTATGATGAGTATTGCCCAGCACTGAGCCGAATACACTCTCAGACTTCAGAAACAAGCAAGAAGACAACATCAGCGTATGGTTGCTTGTTTGTTTGTTGTTTCGATTTATGAGGTTTAAGTCGTGATTCTGAGGTTGGAGTGCCTCGGGCTTATTAGGATTGGAGTGGAAGTGAGGGCATACAGGGGGGACACTGAAAGTGAAAACTCAGAGCAGAGCTGCACACCATTCTCCTGGGCGGCGTCAGTCAGAGGGTACCTATTATGTTTGAGTGGGGTGACGATGAAAAGGGAGAGGGTGATTTACCATGGTACATGTAGGACAAGGTGAAACGAGGAAAAGAAGAAACATACCAGTGGGCTCCGATGCCAGCACTCTCACATACAGGTTGAGTGCGGGAAAGGATCTTGAGTATATTGGGTAACTCAAAGAAGAAGAGGAATACTGCTCGAATGGGCTGCACACACATTCTTCTGGGTGCGTGCCCGCTTCTGCCTTCAGATCTCCCTGCTCCTGTCTGCCTCTCAACTAGCATCTAAAACACCACCTGGTTATCAAATGTGAAGTCGAAAAAGAAAAACAGAGAAGATAAATGGAAACCTACCATAGTGCCAGCTTCTCATCATCATTATCTTCATGGACCTGTGGATGTGGGAACAAGAATAAAAAACAAAACAAAACCAAACAAAACAAAAACGAAAACGAATATGAAAACGAAATAAAACAAACTTAAATAGCAGGAGACAAAGTGCATACCAATGGCAGAGCCCTTTGAGAATGAAGGCCTCATTCTCATCACAAACGCACCATGTACTAAACACCACAGAAACCAACACCAGTTCACTGACGGTGTGTGGTACATCCAACACAAATCACAGCAATCTGATTTGGGACGGCCAATGCAGAATTACTGTACTGCTTAAGGAAGAGGCCTGAACTGTGGCAAGTTGTAAGGGCAGCTGGACCTGGGAGGCATGTGTGATTTGAAGTGGCTGTGTGACAGCTGGTGTCATTTGAGGTGGTTGTGTGACAGCTGATGTCATTTGAGGCTGTGGGACAGGCAGAGGCACTTGGGGAGCCTCAATAAAGGGAGTTTCAGGTGTCAAGTATTGTGAAGCTTCTTTTTGAGCAGTGTTACAAGTGGTACAATAGGAGGTTCATCTGGAGGCCAAAAGGGATCTTCTGCATCAGGACCATACTCCACCTCATCCAACGTCGAATTGCCTGGCTCTAAGGAAGCATCATCATCCAAGTGGGAATTATCCGGCTGTAGTAAGGAAGCAGTGGTGATGGGATTTGTTCAGAAAGGTAACTGTGGCTCAACTACTATATTTCTTGGCAATTGTGAATTCCTCCATAGAGTATTGAGTGTTTCCTAAGAGGTGTTTAGAGAGGGCAATAAGATTGCTCTTCTGTGTGGGAAAATTCTTGGATGAAGAACTAATGGAGTTCTTGATGGGGTTGATGGAATTCAATTTATAGCACACTTTGGCCTCCAATAACCTAGTGCTGATTTGTGGCCCTGGCACCAACATTGTGTCTAGCTCATTAAAAGAACTTTTCACCTTTTGTGTAGTAATTGGTTGTGAAAAGCAGACTTCCCTACCAAATTTATCCAAGGAGCAGTAAGGGGCAATAGCAGGCTTCCCTCCTTTGCTATCATGCACATACCTCCTCAAGTCTTTCTTTAGACCATTCCACTTGGTGAAAATTGCAATTGAACCTCTGCTCCCAGGAAAGCTTTAGCCACATCAATACCAAGTGTCACATCATCCAAGGGAGACAACTTATCAGTTTTGTGAAAGTGTGTTGACAAATCCTCAGACATCTGATTTAACTGGTCTTGCCGAAAGTACACCTAAAAACTCTTTTAACACAGGGATGGTAACACAGAGCAATACATATGTGCAGGGAGAAGATGGGCTTTGAATAATGCTGGTAAATTGTGCTCAACATCTGGTGCTTCCGCCCACTCTGTCATTGAAATCTGAAAAGGAGCAAACTCAGAAAGGAAAGATAGCTGCACTCAAAGTATAGGATTCTGTAACCAAGCTCTCATGGCATAGACTATCTGCCTCAAAGTACAGTGGTTGCTTGCACAGTGGTCATTAATATACTTTAAAACTCCTTGGATTTGGGAAATCCTTTGCTCAACTTTTTCCTCACTAACTCAATGGTACCTCCTACTTCTCCTTGCATCCCAGAGCAATTATCTGCAATAAATGTGGTAGGAGGTACAGAGGCCAAATCAACTCTGTGTAACATGGAGACAACATGTTCTGCCAGTTCTTCAGCTGAGCAGTGTGGAGTGAAAGAGACACTCAGCACTCTGCACACTGTAGTATTCTCCACAGCAGAGTGGTATGCAATGAACACAGGAGTGAAGCTCTGACAGTGTCTCTTGATATTAGGTATGTCACTTCTACTTGGAAGTTGCTCCAAAGTAATTACTTTACCAGTTGTGCAACCAGCGAATGCACCTTGCTTGCAACAGCTTGTCACAAGTTGAGTCACTGTTGTTGGATGCAGAGGGGAGTGATTGTTGAACTGCATACAGCACTGCTGAGGGGAAAGCACATGTCCTTTCCCCACAAGTTTTTGAAGTGTGTCATGCAACTCCTTTGGTAACCAGACGGGACGCTGGTTTGGGTGGTCTTTCTTGTTTGGAGAGGAAGTGCTTTGGCTCATTGTGTGCCCACAGTAAAACTGGTTGCGGTGACTCCCGATCGTTTTCTCCCAAGTGACTCTAAGCCACGCTTCCAACGATATTTGTATATTTATGACCTTCGGTGGAGAGACAGCCCTGGGGTGCAAAGAAAGAAATTGTTTAATATTTTCGAGAAAACTCCATTGGCCGTTCCAAATCTCCACCATCTGGAACCCGTCGTTGTTGTTGTCGTTGTTGTTGTTGTTACGCCCGATTCACCAACAGAAGCTAAACTTTAGAAACGTGGTGTTTTTTTGATTCAGCTCACTATTTTTCACCGAAAGTTTTTTTGTTTGTTTCACAGGTTTCCTTTGTGTTCAACTTCGACACCTGGAAGAGTCCTTGGGATAGCAACTGTGCCGGACTTGAACATCCTTTCAGTCTGGGCATCGAGGGGGGTCTCGAGAGCCCTGGTGTCAGCCACTTCACCAATAACGGCCCAGTCTGCGGGCTGCTGAACAGGAGTCATATCCTTCCAGGCTACTTGCCTTCCACAAGGTTTCACAAGCTCTGCATTCCTGCCAGTGCCCCACTACTGGCTTGTGTTCACTGCAGATGAGCACTCAACTGCCCTTGTGTTCCTTGGGTTTGACCAGCTGAATATCGTTGCCCTTGCAGTTTCAAATGTCCACTCAAAGATGCTGAAGCTGTGACCATCAGCCACAGACGGCCTGTTGCCGCATGTCGTGGTGCCATCACAGCCTTGCACCTTCACGTACACGGTGCCACAGTAAGGGCAGCTCTTGTATGTGGAGTTGTCGTTCTCAAGCCCATATTCCCTGCACAGGCGCCTCACTGCCAGCAGCTCTCTGTGGCACCTCTTCTGCAGTTCCATGGCATACAGAAGTGTCTTGGGAGCGTTCACGTCATGCTTGCCAGCAAACTCAGACTGGAACTGAGGCATGAGATCAGACATGAACGCCTTGAAGGAGAACGCAAAGTCTCTCCTGGCATTCCCCTGCAGTGTGAGCAGGTGCTTCTCACCAGTTGCCACAAGGTCCTTGAAGAAGTCAACAAACGTCTTCATGTCAGCCATGTATCCAAAGTCAGCTTCAGCCAAGTTGAAGTACCTGTAAAGTTGGGTGGGTGCAACCCTGAATGACACAGAGCCTGGAATCCTTGCCTTCAGCTGGTCGAGGAAGAGGAGGAGCTCTTGTCGAGGTGTGGCCTTGTGAGTCACCAGCACGTTTGGGATCCCAAGTTCGATCATGCGTTGCTGCACTTCAACTTTGGAGATGTGGGGCTGGAGGTCCTGCTTTGTGATGATCAATGCAAGGTGCTGGGCAAAATCTGACCAGAACGGAACTATCAGCTCTGACACAGAGTCTATTACTCCGTCAATGCGATCCTTCATTGAGCACACAGCAATGAGGCACTTCACTGGGCGGTATTCCAGGCATGATAGTATGTGCATGGCATGGTCAACCCTCTCAGCACCAGACTTCAGTCCAGGGGTGTCAGCCACGTTGTACTTTGCCATTTGTACAACCTTTTTTTTTGTGATTTGGATTTTTTTTGTTGTTGTTTGGTTGTTATTTGATATTGTTTGTTATTATTTGTTATTATTTTTTTTTGTTATTGTTGTGTTTGCACAACGAGCAAAATAAGGCATTGATTGTGCACACCTTTGAAGTACGTGAGAAAGAAGTAGAGGAGGAAGAACTGCGGCCAGTTGTGTCAGTGATCTTCTCAAACAGTGTGGATTTTCCAGACCCAACGTCCCCCAGCAGCACAAAGTAGCAGTCAGACATTCCGTTGTTGCGTTATGGAGGAGTCCTTTTTTTGGGTGTCGGGTTTGCCTCTTTGTTTGCTTGTATTTTTTTTTTTTTTTTGAAGATGGGCAGAAAAAATTATTTGAACAACCCTAAAAAAATAGTTTCCAAGTTGAATGAAAAACCGAATATCGCCCTTCAACCCTCCTCCGGGGATAAAACCAATTTTTATTCCCGCTTGTAGAGTTTCCGGCGCGTTTAGGCAACGGAGTTAATGAGTTTAAGGAACGTTTAAGGAACGGAGTTAAAAAGTTTAAGGAAAGGAAATGTTGCGGAGTGTCTTTATAAGCGAAGCCAAAAAAACCATTTTCATCAAAAAAACCGGGGGCAAGGGCGCGACTATGCCGGTGGTGGCACTGGTGTATGATGGTTAGCGGTGTGAGTCCAGGATTACTGTGGTGCAGGTGTTCTCAAAAACGTGTGGGTTGCGTGTTTCCTTGTGATCCAGCATCAGGCAGCGGCAATTGAGAAATTACGTAAGTCCTTCTCCCACCACTTCCAACCCAAGTTTGTACACATAATATTTTATGTACACTGGTCTTACTCGAAAAAAATACAAATTTGTAGCTCAAAAGCCTCTAAGGTTTGCTCCTTTTTACAGGCATGCAGTGGCAAACTCTTGGGGTCCCAAGGCATTATCGGAACTTGCAACTGTTCAACTTGGGATGCCTGTGACTCCAAGTGATATCTCCAAGGTATTTTACATAGGGTTGAGTACACCCACTAATTAGTCTTTAGGGGCTTTCTTTCCTCAATTTCCGCATGTGGCTGCTTTACAGCATGGAACCCCCCACAATTCCTCAGTGAGAAATTCTGGGATGCTGTTTTACACCGCATCACACAGCTGCACCTTGAACTTCTATCAGGTTTTCTTTTTGCCACAATCCCAATCTCATCATATTGTAGGTACGCATGGAGTTGCAAGGCCAGCGGACCTTGACGACCTCATACTATGTTTACAAACCACCCGACGACTATCACAACATGCACTGCATAGTATTGGGAGTCTATCATTTAAAAAAAAAAAGTTTTTTTTTTAAACAAGTCAATATTGCTGGGTGCAGTATTGGGGTGAAGGTGGTGAAGGGGTTTCAACCTTGCAACTCCATGGAGGGTCGTAACGAGGTGGATTGCAGGGTAAGAAGTTGGAGGGGTACAACCCAGAGAAGGCTGTAGGGCTACGGAGTCAGCGTTGGAGTCGGAGCCTGAGACAGAGCTGGATGAGATAGAGCCAGAGTTGGAGCAGTAGCAGTAGCCGTAGCCGGAGCCGGAGCCGGAGCCGGAGCCGGAGCCGGAGCCGGAGCCGGAGCCGGAGCCGGAGCCGGAGCCGGAGCCGGAGTTGGAGCCCAAGACATAGCTGGAGTTGGAGCCGGAGCCGGAGGCCGAGACAGAGCTGGAGCCAGAGGGTGAGTCAGGGTGCAGCTTTGATATTATTTGTAGAATGTCCTTTCTTAGCCATATTTTCCAAAAGAGCACCCTCAAGTTTTGTTCTGTTACAATAATAGGCTCAATAAATCATAGGTAGAGGTAGGAATACATACATGTTAGATATATAATCATCGAAGTACCTATGTAATGTAATGTTTCTGTGTGGTTGGTCCTTACATGAGCAAACCGACTACACTCTCCACATTTCTTAGGGAGTCCACTGGATTTGCGGGTCCTCGAGGAGCTTGCCATGGCATTTTCTTGCCAGGGTTTTTGTTTGTATTTTTGATTAAGGGTCAACCTTAAATAAAGTGCATGGGGGAAAAAAAAAAGCTCAAACCACATAGAAGCACACGATACGAGTCCACAACTTTCCCATAGAATTTCTCGCAAGATGGCCTAACCATCGTACACCAGTGCCACCACCGGCATAGTCGCGCCCTTGCCCCCGGTTTTTTTGATGAAAATGGTTTTTTTGGCTTCGCTTATAAAGACACTCCGCAACATTTCCTTTCCTTAAACTTTTTAACTCCGTTCCTTAAACGTTCCTTAAACTCATTAACTCCGTTGCCTAAACGCGCCGGAAACTCTACAAGCGGGAATAAAAATTGGTTTTATCCCCGGAGGAGGGTTGGGGATCAAATAACCCCATGGGGTGTCTGGGACAAATAAGCAAGACCAGGCCTTTTGCAGTGAGGAATAACAGCTAGGTGCAAACCACTTATCACCACTCAGACCTCTGATCACCTCAATTTGTTTTTGCCTTTTCAGAGATGATGAAGTGGATGGTGAGTCTGGAATGTCAAAGTGCGATATTTGGCGTTTGGTGTTTGTTGTTCTGTGATGCAAGTGGTGTGGTTGTGTACTCCTTGAGTGTGCCAATGTACCTTTGGTGCATTTTTTTTTTTTGAATTTATGTTAATTCGGAATTAACATGCAATAGCACATTCTGGCTATGAGCATCACAGACCTTGGAGTACAATGTGGATTTGAATTTGGTATGCCAGTGTTGTGGGATCTCTGTCTCTTAACTTGTTCAGAAATGATGGAATGAGCTTGTGGACTTGGTTGACTGCATTGTGTGTGATTCTGCGAACACACAGGCAAACTGTGCACAAGGCGCACTCACAAGACTCGAGACTGGAGACTTGGAGGCTTGTGTACTTCCATAAAGTACACGAACTCACTGAGTCGGAGGAATCTGATCATCTCGGGGGTGAGAGATCTGATCTTGACTTGCAGATTCGTGATGGTTACTGGAAATGGAGGCCGAGAGTAAATATCACATGGCGGGGCTAGCGCAAGCAGCTGCCATTGATAATCCTCAAGCTGTTGGCTCGGCTGCATTGAAAAGTGGTCCCCCCAATACCTGGACCATGTGGCTGTTGGAACCTTCTAGAACAAGTGTGTCCTTTTAAGCCAGGCTCAAATCCACCTGACAACACACACAAAGTAAAAAGCAATAAGAACACACCAACACTACACGAGGATAACCAAAACATTATCATTATCGAATTTTCTTGTTACACACAAAAGCACACAGGCTGAGTCATCACTTACCAAGTTCACAGAAAGATCATCGAGATACCCAAGACCTTTCCCTTGACTTTGGAATCCTTTATAAATGCACACCAAGTCACCTCATTTCTATACAAAAAATACCAAGAGTCCCAATACAAATATACAAAAAACCTCAACACAAATAACATACACCCAAATGTATCCATCCATTCCAAGATGAATAAAATACTTTGTGCCTCTTTGTTCTCTTTTGGTGCAGTTTCCCACCCACTGAAGGAAACAATTGCTGCCAAAGATGCCTTGTTGCCTTGCAGGGCTGAAATGCAGCATTGCCAGTGAGTTCCCGATTTTGCAGTGAACTTTTTGAGCTTAGACTTGCTTGCAGGTTGTTTCTGCATCCAGGTATGCCTTCCTATTGTCTTCCAGATGGCTAATTCCATTGCAGAAGCCTCGAAATGATGTGCAAAGCCTTGCAGAAGTATTGCTGTTGTTGCGTTTTGCTGAATCAGGTTTGCTCCTACCCTTTGTATCAGCATCTGATGCCATTAGATGCCATTGCCTTGGCGTTTACAATGATGTGCTTGCTGCTCTCAGCTGCATTGAACAGTGTCCACATTGCAGCATTGCTGCTGAGCTGCGCATTTGCTTTTCCAGGTATGTGCAATTGCTGTAAGGGATTTTGATCTGACTTGCACATTGCAGTGTCCAGAGCTTGTGCAGATGCTTGGAAATGATGCGTTGGTCCTCAGACTATTCTTGCTCATGGTGGTCCTAGAGAAAATGCTAGATTGCTCGCAATGCTCTTGTTGCTGAGCTTCATGTTCTTGTGCAGCGCCATTCAGGAATTTGCACCTATGCTGTGTGCAGACTTGGCATCAGAATTGCCAGAAATTCCTCAGGTTGTCCATCTTGCACTGCCTCTGATTTGAGCAAGGTAATGCCATTCTCTTCCAGAGATGATGAACTAACCTCATGCAGAAAATTCTGGTGTCGATGATATGAATGTTGGCTCATAGATTCTGGCTTGGTGTCCAGATCTCTCAGGCTGTGCATCCATCACAAGATGGTGCAGACAGTCTAGTATAGGGTGGTCCACTGACAAAGTTTTCCTTCTGTTCTGCAATCCCTGTGCAGAAATGTGAAACATAGGTTCAGGTTATCTTTGTTTTAAATTGACTAACGAATCATTTAGGGTTGATGAACCGATTTTATGGTAATTCTGACAGTGGAAATTGATACATAGCTTTGTAGCTATTCCACATGCACAGACAGAGTATGTGCATGGGTAGGGTATGTATCCCTCATTGAAAATAATGTTTCCCATGACTATTTTGAAAATTTTTTGATTCTGCATATCTAGCATGCCATGATGTCGCAAGAGATTTCAGATTAATAGAACTGATGCTTTCTTTGAACGATATTCTTTTTGTGATCGCTTCAGTGATGAAGATGACGCGGTACAGAAGTGACAACGATGCCGATGTCGAGCGTGCGCAAACGGTGTACGCGTTGTAGTAGTGCTCGCGTTGGTGATGTCCGAGAAGTCGTTCCAGTTGTACGTGTCGGCGATGAAGTATGGTGCGATAGATAGTGAAGTACTAGTGCTTGTTGTGCATGAATCTCGTTGTTGTACTGCATGTATCCATGGTTGTGGCCGTTGTTGTGGTGCTCAAGAATCAACACCGCAAAGCCTCCACCAAAATGTGTGCTTCTGTGGGATGTGTAGTTCGTTGTGTGACATTGCACACAGTTTGCCTGTTTTGTTTGCAGAATCACACACTTGCTACATTGGATTTATGTCTCTGCCACCACATACCTCAGAATTAAAAACACTGTGGATGAGCATGAGGCAGTACCTAGCAATACCAGTGACCCAGGTGAACACATGTGTGGCAACACCACTGAAAGGTGTGGTATGTGCCAAGGCCATGGATAGTGTAGAATGCTCCCTGCACATCCCACAGAAGCACACAAAACTGGCATCAGCCACACACACCACACTCTTGAAGAAGAGAAGCGAGTGTGATACCTGTCATTGAACAGAACACCACTGATGCCAAAAACTTCAGTGCTTTGGTCCCAGGTTTCTTGAGAACTCCTTGAAACTTGGAAAAAAAAAGAGCGATCAGTGCTATGGGCTGGCCTTTAAACAGTTGTTTCTGATTTATTGAAAGTCCATTGAAAATGTGGGTGGTAGTTGGTGTGTTCTTTGTCTGTTGGGGTTTTTTCTCAAAAAAAGGAGAAAAACCTCCAAAAATCTTTCCCTTTACGATTGTTTAGTTCCACCAGGGCATCAACATTACCAAGGGAAGCAGCCCACAGCCACAGTCTCTGTGCCTGATGAATGTCCTTGGCAAAACCATCCACACCTCGGCTGTAACGCAATGCAAGGCAGTGCAGTGCCTGAGCACTACCAGAATCAGCAGCCCTCCGATACAGCATCACTGCCTTGTGAATGTCCTTGTCTACCCCATCACCATCATAATAACAGTCACCAAGTTTGCACATTGCTTTGGCATCACCAGCATCAGCAGCCCTCTGGAACAGTGACACTGCCTTGTGAACATCGTTCTCAACACCACTGCCGCTTTGATAACACAAACCAAGTTTGAACATTGCTTTGGCATCACCAGCATCAGCAGCCCTCTGGAACAGTGACACTGCCTTGTGAGCGTCCTTGTCCACACCATCACCATAGTAATAACAGTCACCAAGGTTGCACATTGCCATGGCATCACCAGCATCAGCAGCCCTCCGGAACAGTGACACTGCCATGTGAACATCCTTCTCAACACCATTGCCTCTTTCATAACACAAACCAAGGTTGAACATTGCGTTGGCATCACCAGCATCAGCAGCCCTCTGATACAGTGTGACTGCCTTGTGAACATCCTTCTCAACACCATCACCAAGTTCATAACACAAACCAAGGTTGACCGTTGCTGTGGGAGAAGCATCAGCAGCCCTCTGGAACAGTGACACTGCCATGTGAACATCCTTCTCAACACCAATGCCTCTTTTGTAACACACTCCAAGGTTGCTCATTGCTTTGGCATCACCAGCATCAGAAGCCCTCTGCCACAGTGACACTGCCTTGTGAACATCCTTCTCAACCCCCTTGCCATTTTGATAACAGTAACCAAGTTGGACCATTGCCGAGGCATCACCAGCATCAGCAGCCCTCTGCCACAGTGACACTGCCTTATGAACATCCTTCTCAACACCATCACCATTGTCATAACAGTCACCAAGTTTGCCAATTGCGTTGGCAACACCAGCATCAGCAGCCCTCTGGAACAGTAACACTGCCTTGTTAACATCCTTCTTAACACCATCACCATTGTGATAACACACACCAAGGTTGATCATTGCTTTGGCATCACCAGCATCAGCGGCCCTCTGCCACAGTGGCACTGCCTTGTGAACATCCTTCTCAACACCATCGCCATTGTGATAACACACACCAAGGTTGAACATTGCTTTGGCATCACCAGCATCAGCAGCCCTCTGGAACAGTGACACTGCCTTGTGAACATCCTTCTCAACACCATCACCATTTTGATAACAGTAACCAAGTTGGGCCATTGCTGAGGCACCACCAGCATCAGCAGCCCTCTGATACAACATCACTGCCTTGTGAACATCCTTCTCAACACCATCGCCATTGTGATAACACACCCCAAGGATGCACATTGCGATGGTATCACCAGCATCAGCAGCCCTCTGGAACAGTGACACTGCCTTGTGAACGTCCTTCTCAACACCATTGCCTTTGTAATAATGCAGAGCAAGAATGCGCATTGCGATGGCATTACCAGAACCAGCAGCCCTCTGATACAGTGACACTGCCTTGTGAACGTCCTTGTCAACACCACTGCCATTTCTATAACATTCACCAAGGTTGAACATTCCAATGGCATCACCAGCATCAGCGGCCCTCTGATACAGTGACACTGCCTTGCAAACATCCTTCTCCACACCATTTCCAGTTTCATAACATTCACCAAGGTTGCACATTGCCCAGGTAATACCAAGACTAGTAGCCCTCTGATACAGTGTGACTGCCTTGCTGAGATCCCTGTCAACACCATTGCCATTTTCATAACACACACCAAGGTCACACATTGCTTTGGCATTACCAGCATCAGCTGCCCTTTGGAACAGTGACACTGCCACATGAATGTCCTTGCCAACACCATCACCATTGTAATAACACACCCCAAGGTCATACATGTCCTGAGCATCATCAACGTGAGTTAGAAATTGGTCCCATGTCTCAGAGTGATGACGCTCAAGGACAACCCACACACATGCACGCATCCTGTTGTGCACTGGGTCAAATGCAAGCTCCTTTGCGGCTGGTGGAAGGTGGTTGTGATACTCTTGTGGGATGCGGTCTGTGAAGTGGCAAAGATATCGGTTTGATTGGTGTGCATCCAAAACTGAAGCAACAATGTTCTCATTCTGATGAGATGGAGAGAGAGAGAGAGAAAAAAGAGAAGAAGTCAGGAGGAGTACACAGAAAAAAAGATGGTGAGAAATAAAAGCAGAAGAAGACACAATGCCTCAAAGTCATCATCAACACTTGTTTCTGTTGTGGTGAAACCATAATTGAAAGGAGCCTTGAGAACATATGACTGGTGCATGAACAACTTGGGGTGCCCTGACCCAATGCATTTCACCTCAAACCCAATCTCTGTTTCGTTTGGTTTCGTTTAGTTTCGTTTCGTTTCGTTGGTTGAATCACACACACCGTCGCACCCTTGTGAGATGACTCTCACGAGCCTGAAGTTTGATGCCACCACCACACTCCCCTCTGTGTTTTGCACGTCGTCGACTGTGGCCCACCGCCCCAGCCTCGCGAAGAAAGCATCACGCTCACGAATCGCCCTCTGAAACTCGTCGCTGCCATCAACCGGGTCCGACGTCGAGGATGTGCTTTGGCTGTTCCCCATTTTATTTCCTTTCGTTATTTTTTGGGTGACAAAAATCTAAAGTATTGTGGACCACATACCAAAGCCTGGTAGGTGGTCACCAACCACAAGCTGCTGCTCAAGGAGTCAGTGGGGAAAAAGAGAGGGCGTGGGGTACACAAATTCAACCGAAGTGCGTGAAACCCTGCAGGGGAATGCAGTGGGTGAGGGCTGGACACAAATGCATTCAGGCTGGGCAATGCTGAGATCCGCGTCTCCAGGGTGAATGGGGGAAAGAAAAGGGAAGTAGGGAACACACCCCTGTTCTCACTTGGTCTGTCGCCACCAATATGCTCAAACAGAGCCAAGTTCTCACTCACGAAAACGGAGCGGGGCTGCTCTGTTCATAGTTAGTGGCAGAAAAAGGGAATTAATATATTAATAATAATGTGTTGTTGAAACTGTAACACAAAGAAAATAACAACAACGTGCAAACAAAATATACAAACAAAATAAACTTATTATTTATGAAAAAATTCGAATTTTCGAAAAATACAAAATAATAAAAAAAAAACAACATATGATCTATCTGCCGAGCACAAGAAGAGTCAAGGTTAGAATCCTGGATGGGGGATCAAACTTGGTTGTGGTTGACTTGCGTTGCATTTGAAATGGTTGTTGCATTTGCGGTTGCATTTGAAATGATAGTTGCTGCGTTTGCGGCCCAAAATAAATAATACCTGAACATTCACAGCAGCCACTCTTTGTACCAATGCACGAAGTGGATCCACGCAAGGCCCTCCCTCAGTCGCCTGCTGAAAACTTGAAACAAAACGAGTGGAGTTTTACATACAGTAGATTAATCCAAGTATGAATCTATCCTTTTAAGGTGATGCCCCATAAATCTTCTCAGGGCTCAGGATACGACGGAAATATGGGAAGAGAACATGGCAAATGCTAAAGCTACCTGTGCTGTCTAAGGATGTTGGTGGGAAAAGGGAAAAAACAACTATTGCCGATTAGTAAATAATTTCCTACGCTCCCACGTAGTTCGCCCCACCCAACCACACTAAAACAGTACCGAAGAGTAGAAGTGCTTGTGTTTACACTTTGAGGCAGGTGGCTCGTGGTCCTCACTGAGGATCCAGACCCGAGCTGAACTCTGAGCTCCACAGCGCATTGTTCAAGCACTACATGATTCCAAGATTGCGTCTTGCACTCGACATCGCACGACATCTCAACCACCACGTGGATCGCCAATCGTTGCGTTCTAACAACGAGGACTACCTCACTGCTGTACCGCGTCATCATTGAAGCGATCACAAAAAAGAAATTTCGTTCGAAGAAAGCAGATACCGGCATGGTGGAACAATGATGGCATTACAAGAGTGATGCTGCAGAATCCCGCTCTCAACCGGAAAATTTTCGAGGATATTACTGGCACTGAAGCTGACATTTCCGGCACTTGCAGCATCCTGCAACAGGATTAGTACGGAAATGATGGGAATCATACATACAACACCCGGCAAACGTTCATACAAACGTGGGAATGCTAGATATCGAAGCTCAGAAATCATCCAAAGCTATGTAGCATTATTACCACTCTATTTATTCATTTCAGTTGTATTTATTGGTTTATTGGCTTGTATTTGCGTTTGGTAAGCAGTTAAATACTTGGATAGCGAATTTCACTCGATGATATAGAAATTTTCGAAATAGTCATGGTAAACATTATTTTATGGGGGTCAAACCAACTCTACCCAAAAAACACAAGAAAATTCTGGATCTGGTCCAGACCAGAAAGAGTTATGTTAGACCCTCATCCTTTTTCTGACTTTCTATAGGTCGGCAAGAAAGAATACCAACAGGGATTTGTGAGAAAATCCTAGGGCATCACATCTCCTCAAAGAAACAAGTAAGACAATTGACCCAACTGGTGAATGGACTCTTGCAGGATCATTGTCAAGTCCAATCCACATTGTCAGCAAAACAGAAAAAGAAATTGGTATGTAAGACACAATTACTCAAGTGTGATTTCTCTCAGATGAGAGCTTGTGCTTTGAGAGACCTTTCATTGATGGTGAGCATCAACAAGATTCCTGAGGTGCTAGCCTTGTGTTCTGTATGTATTTAATCACCTTTGTGGAGGCTCTGATTTGTCTTAGCTTATTCTCAAAGGCTCCTTTACAAAGGAAGACTTTATGAGTACAACAACCATTACTAAACTGGTGCGTGCCATTAGTAGCCTAGAACAACAGGAATTACAACAAGCAATCCAAGAGGTTGATTCAATAAAAAAAACGAACTAAAAGATAGAGATGGTCAACATCATGTCATGGTGTTGATTTCATACTGGAATCAGCATGAGAATGTCCCTGTTTGTAAACTCCTAGCAGGTTGGCTCAGCTTCAATTTTGATGCAATCTTAAAGCTTC
>JAHLWZ010000402.1:0-12438 GCA_020536535.1 Pelomyxa schiedti | reverse complement strand
TGACTTTCAGCCCAACCTGGCCAGTTGTGTTTACTTCCCACACACGGAGTGAGTCCCCACTTGTAGCTTTTGAAATATTTGATTAGTTTTAGTGTTTGTGGGTTGGTTTAGGATTTCATTTTGATTCCTTTCATTGTAATCAGGAAAAGTTAGTATGTCCCTCGACTTCCAAGCATAGGAATGTATTTAATGAAGGGATGGAAGTGCAAACCAAATAGATCAAGAGCTGAGGATTTGGATGGATGCCACATGGCCTTTGTTGCCGGGAAAGGCATGTCAAATTCCGCAGTGGCCTCCAACGCGTCACGCGACCTCGAGAGTTGCACCACGCGGCCCTTGCTCACGGCCTCCTCGCTGTAACCACACGTCACGAGCCTGAACGGCCGATCGGGCCTACAGCTCCACCCGGTCGCGTACAACGGCCACGGTGCATCGTACGTGTATATGTCTCGTGAACTCTGCTGCGCTGTATTGTGGGTTTTTATTGTTGTTGGAACCTACGTGAGATCTCGTTTGGATTTTTTTTGGCATCGTGTGGTTGCAGTACGTGTGAGACTTTTTTTTTTTTTTTTTTTTTTGAACGCCTTACTGTCTTCGTCTGACATCGAAGCAGCAACAAAGGGAAGCAAAAAAAAAAAAAGAAAAGAAATCAAATCACTCGCTCGTGTCGCCTCGTTGTATCTTTTTTGTTTTAAGAAACAAAGAAAAGGAGATCAATCAAAACGATGTTTCCGATAAAGAGAGCAGGGCGTTGAGCATCTCGGGGACTGGGTGGGTGTTGGCCAGATCAAAGTCCAAATGGTTGTGTTGCGGAACAGCCTGGAGCTGCGACGCCAGGTTGGCGAGGTAATGTCCAGAGGCACTAATTATGGGTCAAGGGGTTTGTTTGAGTTTGTTGTGGATTTTGACTGTTTTGCAAGGTGGAATTGAGAGGGATGGGAGAGATTGAGAATTGAGAGGGGGGAATGATAAGAACCTGGAGGATTGTAGACAGCCGACAACAGGAACATCGGAGGAGGACGAGCTGTTGAAGAGGTGCGGGTATGACATTGGCAGGGCCATTGGTTCGCGGAATGTGAATCTGGGGAGGAATTCCGGTGAGTTTTGGAGTTGGTTTTTAAGTGGGAGTGTGGAGGATGCATACCCAATTGAGCGGGAGGTCCCGGTTCTTGCTATCAACTCATCGAGAGAAGGTTCTGATAGAACTGTAGTGGATGCAGTTGATGTTGTTGTGGTTGTGGTTGTTGAAGTAGTTTGGTCTGGGAGTGCACACCTCATGGTGACACTCTCTGCGTAAGGTAAGCTGGGCTGTAATGGCGATGAGTGGCAATGAGAAGGGCGAGCAAAACTCAACCTTGAAGAAAGGACTCAGCGATGTTAAAAACGGAGCAGAGTACAGAGGTTGGGGTGGAGGAAGGGATGCAGATAGCGGCACGGGTAGAGGGAGTGCGGCCCATAATGAAGTGCACGGGTTTACAAAGTTGCTTACAATTCCAGCCATTCCAACCCTAAAGGTGCTCCTATAGCATGTTTCTTAGGCTTCTGTTTATTGTTTATACATAACATAAACAATACAGATAGGATACCACAGAATCAGTGTTTTTACCTATAGGGCAGAGTTACCAGGTCAATTCCAGTCGCCAGAGTCTTTCAATCTTACTTTCTGCAGAAAAGGAAGGAGAAAAGGACATTGAATGTGGCATTGGGTGTGACTTCATTACTTCCACTTAGCTCACTCTATGTTCCTCTGTCATCACATCATCTCTGCAATTCCTCGTTTCCCTCCATGGCTAGCGGAACTGATGTATGTATGTCCAGTGTAAGCCTTGCATACCAACCTCCATGTAGATGTCATTATGGTATCATTCAAGTGCTGCCCTGGCGACTGGAATTGACCTGGTAACTCTGCCCTATAGGTAAAAACACTGATTCTGTGGTATCCTATCTGTATTGTTTATGTTATGTATAAACAATATACAGAAGCCTAAGAAACATGCTATAGGAGCACCTTTAGGGTTGGAATGGCTGGAATTGTAAGCAACTTTGTAAACCCGTGTACTTCATTATGGGCCGCACTCCCTCTACCCGTGCCGCTATCTGCATCCCTTCCTCCACCCCAACCTCTGTACTCTGCTCCGTTTTTAACATCGCTGAGTCCTTTCTTCAAGGTTGAGTTTTGCTCGCCCTTCTCATTGTCACTCATAGCCATTACAGCCCAGCTTACCTTACGCAGAGAGTGTCACCATGAGGTGTGCACTCCCAGACCAAACTACTTCAACAACCACAACCACAACAACATCAACTGCATCCACTACAGTTCTATCAGAACCTTCTCTCGATGAGTTGATAGCAAGAACCGGGAGCTCCCGCTCAATTGGGTGTGCATCCTTCCACAATCCTTCCACACTCCCACTTAAAAACCAACTCCGAAACTCACCGGAATTCCTCCCCAGATTCACATTCCGCGAACCAATGGCCCTGCCAATGTCATACCCGCGCCTCTTCAACAGCTCGCCCTCTTCCGATGTTCCCGTTGCCGGCTGCCTACAATCCTCCAGGTTCTTATCATTCCCTCAATTCCACCTTGCAAAACAGTCAAAATCCAAGCAACACCTCTGACCCACAATTAATACGCACCTAGTGCCTCTGGACATTACCTCACCAACCTGGCATCGCAGCTCCAGGCAGTTCCGCAACACAACCATTTGGACTTTGATCTTGCCAACACCCACCCAGTCCCCGAGATGCTCAACGCCCTGCTCTCTTTATCGGAAAATCACTCGTCTTGATTCGATCTCCTTTTCTTTCTTTCCTCAAAAAAATACAACGAGGCGACACGAGCGAGTGATTTGATTTCTTTTTTTTTTTTTTTTGCTTCCCTTTGTTGCTGCTTCGATGTCAGACGAAGACAGTAAGGCGTCAAAAAAAAAAATAAAATAAAATAAAATAAAAAAATACGAAGTCTCACACCTACTGCAACCATACCAAAAAAAACAAACAAACACGAGATCTCACGTAGTTCAAACAACAATACAAACCCACAATACAGCGCAGCAGAGTTCACGAGACATATACACGTACGATGCACCGTGGCCGTTGTACGCGACAGGGTGGAGCTGTAGGCCCGATCGGCCGTTCAGGCTCGTGACGTGTGGTTACAGCGAGGAGGCCGTGAGCAAGGGCCGCGTGGTGCAACTCTCGAGGTCGCGTGATGCGTTGGAGGCCACTGCGGAATTTGACATGCCTTTCCCGGCAACAAAGGCCATGTGGCATCCATCCAAATCCTCAGCTCTTGATTTATTTGGTTTGTACTTCCATCCCTTTATTAAATACATTCCTATGCTTGGAAGTCGAGGGACATATTAACTTTACCTGATTACAATGAAAGGAATCAAATGAAATCCTAAACCAACCCACAAACACTAAAACTAATCAAATATTTCAAAAGCTACAAGTGGGGACTCACTCCGTGTGTGGGAAGTAAACACAACTGGCCAGGTTGGGCTGAAAGTCAATCTGTCAAATAGCTCCAAGCAATCGGAATTTTGCGGTCCTCTAACTTCGTTTGATTGGAATGAGACAAATCCCGACATAATCGGCACTGCTTCGATTGATAAAACATGCACAATTTGGAGTGTTGAGAACCATAAGGTCACCTCTCTAAATGCTGATGGTTATTTCTCCTTTACCATATTGCAGGTAAAAACTCAGCTCATAGCACACGACAAAGAAGTATATGACATCGCATTTCAGTATCAAAGCACAGAAGTTTTTGCTTCTGTTGGTGCAGACGGTTCCTTGCGCATGTTTGATTTGCGATCACTTGAGCACTCCACGATTATGTACGAAAATTCGAACCTATCACCCCTCCTCCGTCTATCATGGAACCGACAAGATCCGTTTTTACTTGCAACCTTTAGCTTGGAAGCCAACAAGGTGAGCCTTGTGATTATAATTATACTCTTACCCATCTTTTTTAGGTCATCATCTTAGATATCCGGAGCCCTTCTGTAGCAGCTGCAGAGCTTTATGTATTTTCACATCTTTGCCAAACTTACTTTCAAACACACTCACATTTTACCGTCTCTCTTCAGGGTCACATTGGATTTGTCAATGCAGTGACCTGGGCACCCCATTCATCGCGACTGATATGCACAGGTGCGGAGGACAGACTCGCCTTAGTATGCAACCTTACATCCAACAGCCAACCCCCAATAAAAACAACTCAACATTGATAAGGTGTGGGACTTATGTAGCCTTCCAAAACCGGTAGATTGTCCCAGCCGACAATATGAAGCCGAGGGAGAAATCAACCACTTGACGTGGTCTTTCCAGCCTGAATGGATTGCTGCAGCCGTTGGTAACAAATTGCTGGCTCTGCATGTGTAGACCATCTGTTTTGTGGCAATCTAAAACAAAACATCTTTTTGTATCTTTTATTAGTACTTGCTGAAAAGCCTCAACTGCACACTCAAGAACTAAATCAGACCAGCAGCTCCACTCAATTTCACTTGAAGCATGCTGTGTTGTGTGGCAGTAGCTTGTTGCACAGGAACAGTAAAAAACTGGGCAATGTCAAGTAATACAAGGTGGCACCCTAAAAAGGAGCCACACCAGTGCCAGGCTGCTGGAAATACAGAAGCTTGTAGTCCACGCAGACTCTGTCCAACAGGTTGATGACAAAAAGACCTGGTGAGATTTAGGGGAACAGGCATCTACGGTACCCAGCGGTGTCACACGAAAGTCGGCAAACCCCCGTGCGTGTTGCAATACCTTGTCGTTGTACTCGTGTTGCCGTGCCGAGAACAACGTTCTTTCTGTGGGAAACCCAACTTGGCTCCAGTGTAAACCCTTGTCCCCAAGGGTTTTTTCCCTTTTCAGAACCATTGATTTCCTCCGCCATGCAAAAGGTCGAAGCAGGGAACGGCAGCGTTCGAGAGGCACTCGAGAGCGCGGGTATTGATGTGTCGCCGCTGGAGTCCTTGGGCTTCGACGTCGACGAAACGCCAATCGGGGAGTTCCTGGCTTTACTGGACGAAAACCAAGCAGACTGCGACGCGGCGCTGTACAAAACGGTGCGGGAAGTCTGCTTGAGACACCTCGGCGACTGCGGCGTGGATGATGGTGGGCTGAAGCAGAAGCTCTCAGGTTCTTGTTTTCCCCCACCCGACCAAATGATATCTGATACTTGACGCACAGAAATTGGTATGAGCCAGGAAGAGGAGTCCATCCGCACAGCTCTGTGCAAACTGGGACATCCGTGCACGTTGCATGTGCTGAGGGATGTGCTGGTTGCACAAATTGGAAGCAGTGGCATTCCCTTGCAGACTGGGCTAGATTTACCGGTTGGGCGGCTCCTCAAGCTACGTCGGAGGCTGGGACCACAGGTAGACCCTGGGGGGACACCACTATCGATGATTGCGACCGTTCCCTCAGTTTTAACTCGGGCAGGTTTCCAAGACCTGGAGGATATTGTGGAACTTGGCAATGAGGGGCTCCCACAGGTGGTCAGGATCCCAAAGGGGACCGTGGAAAGTGTGCTGACAGAGGCAAAGAGAGCTGTTGGGTTAACCAGCCCATGTCCACTGGATGGGTTTTCAGGAGGAGACTACAGAGGCTCACACGCCAGCACCACTGATTCGGCCTTATGTACAAAGGCGCCAACCTTAGGTCCTGGGATCACCGTGCTCAGTCTGAAGAGACTCGAAAATGCTGATAGCCGTGACATAATTTCGATTGTGAACGATGACCGCGGTGGGATGCTAGCACAGAGGGTGATCCTGTGCAACGAAAGCGTTGTGGCACTCACAAGAATTGCTGCTCAGCAAGTGGGCATCAAATCAGGTTTGATTGTTTGGATGACGTGAAGCAGATAGCGCTTGGTTTCTTTGGTGATCCAGCAGTCATCAGGCAGCTGTTGAACGGTCTGGGGGCACTTCCCGATGGTTACATCCTTCCAAAAATTCCCGGCATCCACGCTTTTGTTACTGAGGATGAGAGGAAGAAAGTAGAAATTGTCTTGAAAGCAGCTGTGTTAACTTATTGCCAATTCAAGTTGGCCACTTTTTTCCAAGAAGAAAATCATATCCTTGGCATTCCCACTACAGTGGAGAAGTGCATGAGGTTGAGGAATGTTACACTATTGGAGCAGTTAATTGCCCAAAAGTGCCAAGGGCAGAAATCTGTCATTTGGGTTTTTGAAGTATTACTTCTTCACCTCAGGCTTTGCTATGATGAGGCTATGAAATGGATTGATAGGCATTCCAACAAAATTATCACTGTTGAGAAATTACCTTGAATCCTTGAAAGACAACCAGAACTGCTTCTCTCGATTTATTGCTTGGAGTAAGTCTAAATTTTGGACTCCTCCAGATTTAGGGAAGGTAAGACTTACTGATCTTCCAAGTCTTTGCAAAGATATCAGTGTAGTTCAGTCTGTTGAAATCCGTACTACTCTATATGGCAAGTTCAAGGATCAAATGCGCGACTTGGCAAATGAGATTGTTGCAGAGGTCTTTAAGGGAGCACCTATGGACTGCAAGTACCTCCCAGAATGGCATGAAGCAGTTAACAGGTCAGCAGATGCAGCTATGGAGTCTCTGTTCCCTTGTACTGGGGATAACCCGAGGCAACTACGGTTTCATATCACCGATGTTCGTGCTTCAGAGATGGATGTTACCTTGGACGTGGAGTGCCCAGCAGGCACGGAAATTCCGGCGCAGGGAATACTTCTGAAGGCGTCCAAAGAGCGTGCCACCGAGATTACGCCGGTTTTGATGGACTGCCTTCGGTTCGAAGCCCCACTGTGCGATATCCTCAGTTTCTTTTTCCTGTCAGCCAAAAGCATGCTCGTGCTCGGGAATGTGGAGACAAACGATTCCTCTTCCAATTTTCAAGGAGCTCCGCCGATCAGGAGAGCGGCCTTCGCGGTTCACCCACACCGTGCCGGCCTTCCGCCGTGCTACCCCGTTGCGGGGCACGCGGCAGTGGCTGCCGATTACTGCTGCGGGACCCACACCTTTATTTTTCAGTTCAACGAACCACACCCACTGATTGGCATTTATGATTTCCAGGTGTCGACCTCCCAGTACCGTCCAAAAGGCACTCTCCAAGTACCAGAATCGACGAGCTTGCTTCGGGTGCGTATCGCACCGTCCGCATCGGTTGTGTTCGTCTTTCCCGCGCAAGTCAAGCTGTATGCTTATGAACATCAATAAGTGTGGACCACCGTTGCAATCCAAGGGTGCCATGACATCCACTTCAGCAGGCTGGGTGGTGAGTTTTTGTCCCTGTCTCCCAGCGCCAACATCGGGGCCGGCACGACGGTTCGGTGCTTCCTCCATCCAAAGAAAGACATGAAAACCCTCACGCAGGACACAGCTCTCTTCAACCCCGAGCTCACGGGTTCGACAGTTATGGGCCACTTCATGATAAATCAGGATAACCACCAGAGCCACCTTGTCCAGTTCGACCCCGCCACTGGCCAAGTCACGTCCGCTGCCGTTTCCATCCAGACAAGCCAGTCCCAGTTCCAGCTGCAAAAAGCCGAGAGGCGCAACAAGAGAGGCACGATGACCCCTGTTCTCGACTACATTCACCTGATGTTTGACAAGTTTCCCATCGAAGCTGTGTGCGACCGCGGAAAATCACCAGCGAGGGGCCTGACCGTCGTCATCCCGTCTTCGGAATCCAGCAAGTGTGGGCTTGTATCCCAGTGCTTGGAAAAGTACCTGACATCCCTCCACGGAACCTGCAAGCTCCCTGGGAAGGCAGAACCCTTCCTCAGGGACCATATCGTTTACTTGCTTGGCGATTCCGCACCGGTCACAGAGCGCGTTTCTCTGCTGTCGCCGGGTGGGTTCGGCCAGTGGCTCAAGTGCCTCATTTCGCTCGTGCCTATCCAGGTCGCGCGTGCCGAGAACAACAACCTCGTTCCGATAAATAACGCTTCCGCCAGGGCCGTGGAGTCGACCCCGTCTTTCGGATTGATGGAGGCTGTCTTCGGAGCCTCCTTTCACAAGCCTGTGCGGGTGCTGACTTCGATGGGAAAACAGAGCACAGGGACCCAACCACATCACGGGTGCGTTGTTTGACATTGCAGGTGGCAGGTGCACCGACGGGTGCTGGATGAGCGTGCGGGAACTTGAAGACTGCCTCCTCGTTGCCCTTGACTTCGAAGGTCTTTGCTCACTGGAGCGCACAGAACAGGAAGACATCCTTTTGTCAGTCCTCAATGCTGCCTTTTCCAACCTGACCCTTTTCAAGACAGAGTTCCGGATCGATCGCGACACGGAGAAGATGTTCTCCAGGTTTCAGGAAGGCATTTCATACATCAAGGGAGACGGAAGGCTTTTCCAAGGCAGGTTCACGATTGTGGCAAAGGATGTTCCAGAGAGAGACATTGAGGCCCTGGAGTCTGAGTTCCAGGAGAAGCTATCCAGCATCGTCTCCAACGACAGCGCCAACAACTTCCTGACCAGAATGTTCTGTGGACAGTACGCCACCATCATGAGCAATCCCCTTGGCACACCCGGTTACAACGAGAGCCTCGTCGAAGCTTTCGACCTTCTGATGGACCAGAAACCTCAGTTCGAAACGGAGGGAGTTTCCAGTCACTGTTCAAGGTAGCCCACACTGAGGAAACAACAATTCAGGAGGCAGCTACGGCTTCCACAGTCATGCTCCGGGTGTGGAGCGGGGAGTTGCACCGGCACTCCCCTGTGTGTTCAAGTGGAAGCCCGCATTTCCCGCCGCAACCAAGCTTGCCGGAGAGGAGGCATGGCTTTGGGCAAGTATGGCCGTTCTTGCAGTCGTGTTCGCCTCTGTGCCCTGCCTCGTGCGTGCACTGTGTCGGGGTGTCCTTCCCAAGCCGCACGCAGTATGAGTACCGATAGTGGCACTCTGGCAGCGCTCGCAACCCTTCGGGCACACTCCAAAAGAGTCCAGGGTTTTGAAATGCACCTTCTTTGAGTTTTGAAGGTTCGAGACAACCACTTCACCCACCCACTCGGGCTTCATGATGTTGCCACTCTTAACGGACTTTGCAAACAGTCGTGCTCAATCTGGAGACATTGCGAGCATTGTCCTGTATGATTCCATGGCACGGGTTCATTGTGAGCAGATACCAATGATATCCACTCCAGCATTTATACAAAGTTTCGAAATGCAAGGAGGGGGAACAGTACTGTCACAAGGGCTGCTTTCTGGTGAAATTCCGGTTCTATTGATTTTATCTGAAAGAGGATCCCCCTGTGGTGATGCCGAGATGGAGGACCTGGTTGAGATGTCCCATAACCGGGGTCTGCAAGTCTTTGTCATCTTAGAACCCGCGATTTTTTAATTACGCATCGGCGTAACGACGATGGGGAAGAGTGAATGCAGTTACGTGGAACGGTAACAGTTTCACTGGCGATCTCACAGAAAAACGTACACTAGCGGTGCACGATGCACAGCCTCGCTTTGGCCCAATGTAGGCAACAAGCCCCCACAAAGGCACCCCAACACCCGCATGACTGCCACACCAACACACGTAACTGCACAGTAAGTACCGGGGCAGTTGTTCCTGCACGGAACACCCAGGGGTGCTGTGCACCCAATAGAATGCGCAGCAGCACAAAACGACACACTTTGGTACTACATTGGAAACCGCCACAACGGTACCGACATTAACTTGGTTGTGAAGGAAAAGCTAAGTCGCTACTACGAGCGTCGTGTAGCGTATTAAAAGGAGAAAAAAAATAGTTTCCAAGTTGAATGAAAAACCGAATATCGCCCTTCAACCCTCCTCCGGGGATAAAACCAATTTTTATTCCCGCTTGTAGAGTTTCCGGCGCGTTTAGGCAACGGAGTTAATGAGTTTAAGGAACGTTTAAGGAACGGAGTTAAAAAGTTTAAGGAAAGGAAATGTTGCGGAGTGTCTTTATAAGCGAAGCCAAAAAAACCATTTTCATCAAAAAAACCGGGGGCAAGGGCGCGACTATGCCGGTGGTGGCACTGGTGTACGATGGTTAGGCCATCTTGCGAGAAATTCTATGGGAAAGTTGTGGACTCGTATCGTGTGCTTCTATGTGGTTTGAGCTTTTTTTTTTCCCCCATGCACTTTATTTAAGGTTGACCCTTAATCAAAAATACAAACAAAAACCCTGGCAAGAAAATGCCATGGCAAGCTCCTCGAGGACCCGCAAATCCAGTGGACTCCCTAAGAAATGTGGAGAGTGTAGTCGGTTTGCTCATGTAAGGACCAACCACACAGAAACATTACATTACATAGGTACTTCGATGATTATATATCTAACATGTATGTATTCCTACCTCTACCTATGATTTATTGAGCCTATTATTGTAACAGAACAAAACTTGAGGGTGCTCTTTTGGAAAATATGGCTAAGAAAGGACATTCTACAAATAATGTCAAAGCTGCACCCTGACTCACCCTCTGGCTCCAGCTCTGTCTCGGCCTCCGGCTCTGGCTCCAACTCCAGCTATGTCTTGGGCTCCATGGAGGGTCGTAACGAGGTGGATTGCAGGGTAAGAAGTTGGAGGGGTACAACCCAGAGAAGGCTGTAGGGCTACGGAGTCGGCGTTGGAGTCGGTGTTGGAGTCGGCGTTGGAGTCGGCGTTGGAGTCGGCGTTGGAGTCGGAGCCTGAGACAGAGCTGGATGAGATAGAGCCAGAGTTGGAGCAGTAGCAGTAGCCGTAGCCGTAGCCGGAGCCGGAGCCGGAGTCGGAGCCGGAGCCGGAGCCGGAGTTGGAGCCCAAGACATAGCTGGAGTTGGAGCCAGAGCCGGAGGCCGAGACAGAGCTGGAGCCAGAGGGTGAGTCAGGGTGCAGCTTTGACATTATTTGTAGAATGTCCTTTCTTAGCCATATTTTCCAAAAGAGCACCCTCAAGTTTTGTTCTGTTACAATAATAGGCTCAATAAATCATAGGTAGAGGTAGGAATACATACATGTTAGATATATAATCATCGAAGTACCTATGTAATGTAATGTTTCTGTGTGGTTGGTCCTTACATGAGCAAACCGACTACACTCTCCACATTTCTTAGGGAGTCCACTGGATTTGCGGGTCCTCGAGGAGCTTGCCATGGCATTTTCTTGCCAGGGTTTTTGTTTGTATTTTTGATTAAGGGTCAACCTTAAATAAAGTGCATGGGGGAAAAAAAAAAGCTCAAACCACATAGAAGCACACGATACGAGTCCACAACTTTCCCATAGAATTTCTCGCAAGATGGCCTAACCATCGTACACCAGTGCCGCCACCGGCATAGTCGCGCCCTTGCCCCCGGTTTTTTTGATGAAAATGGTTTTTTTGGCTTCGCTTTTAAAGACACTCCGCAACATTTCCTTTCCTTAAACTTTTTAACTCCGTTCCTTAAACGTTCCTTAAACTCATTAACTCCGCTGCCTAAACGCGCCGGAAACTCTACAAGCGGGAATAAAAATTGGTTTTATCCCCGGAGGAGGGTTGTACATACATATAGTTGAACTAACTAGTACACAATGTACTATTATGTATAATAGTATATTATATATATTATATATTATTATTATGCGCTCTTTTTATTTTTAAAACACACAGTCAAAGGCTTTCCTGGTTCCCAACAGATAATGGATCACAATAGTGAAGCCAGAGATATATCAACATGGCACCCTGTTCCAGTGGTATTCCTTTTCAGTGGATGGAGTTGGCGTGGACACGATTCATAATATCACTCCCACAGATCCCGATTCCACACACAGTAGCTCTCTCTCTGTTTTGCCATCATGGTTGTCTTGTCATTATCATCTCCACCACCACTGACACTGCTACCGCGCGGTACAGGTGAAGTGCCTTGTCCGCTCCACGTTTACCGTACCGTACCGTACCGTCACCACAACCACCACACATTGCGGCCATCATTGATGTTCACACCTTCAGATTAAGCAATAAAAAAAATGGCAACAGACACCATCCACCTCCTCATCGACCAGGCAACACCCAAGCAATGAGAGAACTGGCTCTGCGTTACCACTTTGGACAGCGTGGGGTGGGGCCCGAACCTCGACGAGGCCCTGCCGCTGCACGTGATTGCCATGGCCTGTTCCTGGTTGGGCGGGAGTACTACAAGGGCACCCGTTTTGGTTCCAACCGCGACGCGGACAAGGCGGTGTCGGCGTGGGCCATGGCCGCCGACTTGGGCAACCCCGCGACGCGATGGTGGCGCTCGCTCGGGTGGTGCTATCGGCACGGCGTGGGTGTGGAGTGTGACAAGCCGAGGGCCGCGTCTCTCTACACTGCAATCGCCATGCCAAAGGGGGTACACATGGGCGGGTTGGTGTGTTATTTGCGTGGCGAGGGCGTGGAGAGGGACTGGGCTCAGGCTGTGGCGATCTTCCAAGAGCTCAGTGAGGCCAGACCTGCACAGGCGGTGGGGGTGTGGCGTGGGAAGGGACGTG
>JAHLWZ010000400.1:1038-19890 GCA_020536535.1 Pelomyxa schiedti | reverse complement strand
TGTATATGCTACGGGACTCTGATAACCCAGAGGCAATACACTCATCCAAGGGCGTTGGAGAACCACCGCTGTGCCTTGGGCACTCTGTTTTCTTCGCCATACAAAGCGCTATTTCCAGTGCAAGAGCGGAAGAGGGAATACAAGGATTCTTCCAGTTTTCCATCCCGGCCTCATGCGAACAAATCCGGCTGGCTTGCCGAGATGCATTCACTGACCCAACACCGAATGGTATGTTGAAGGGCCTAATGTGTAGTACGAGCCGTTGGGGAAATTGACCAGTTCTTCAAGAACAGACCACCCATAACCTTGGATAAAAGCACCTTCAATCTTCATAGATACTGTTAGGTGTTTCCTGCGAAGTTGCGGGCATACTTGGCCAATATCTACGGAGGGATTTAAACTCTTTCCAATATCAATGACTATATCACTGCGGAGAATAGTGTGGTCACCTGCATGAGTTAGTTTACTGGCACTCTGAGGTTTGCTTCAAGACCTGTTAATGTGTCTATTTCAACTTCGGTACAAGCTGCACCAAATACATAGTAATAAAATGGGTTTCCTTTGCCTGTTGCAAAGTTCAGGGTAACGCATGGCGTCTCATAGAACCCATGGGCGCACAAGTCAACTCTGGCAGCATAAGCTGCTTGAATTAACTTTTTTTTCTCGTGAGTCAATCACTTTGGATTGGAAGTATCTACCTGTTCCCAGGATAAAGACGGGGAAGCAGGTAGAGAGGCTCTAAATCTCTCCAGTCTCTCCTTCAGAGCGATACAAGCGTTTAGTACAGCCATACCGTTAAGATCTCAAATTACAATTAATACTGGAAATACGGAGAATTATACCAGACTGTGAAGAAGCAGCTGTGGGTGATGTGTTACAAACTTTATCTGTACTGGTATCTCCAATTCGAACCAAACGAAGGGGAATACCAAGAGCAGTGGAGCAAATCTTGAGAAGTCAAAACTGATTACACTGTGCGACAGAAACTTACCTGTGCCATTTTTGTGTGAAGACCTTGCCCAATCTCACACCCACCATGTGATACCCAAACAGATCCATCAGTATAAATGTGCACAAGGGCTCCAGCCTATTTGGTGTAAGATCGTTTGAGGGAGAACTTGAAACCTGATTGAGTGAAGGTTGTGTGAACCCCATCCCATACTTTATGGGGAGACAAACAATACCCCGTTTCCTGTAGCGGTGCTGTACATTAAAAACAAGTGCTTCCTGCCTGTTTTAGGATGTTATCCTTAAATCTATGAAAAGGATAGTTACTCTCGCTTCTTAAATTCGCTCTTTGCAAGCAACTCAGCCCAAACACGAGGCATTGTATCATTTATCACTTGCATGCCACAGGGGGTTGCTTGCCCTTCTTTGTAGAAGTTAAGCTCCTGTGAGGTAGTTAGAGAAAAGTTGTTTGTCTAGAAGACGACTCTTATTGCATTAGCAGGTTTTGAGATCATTTGACTGATTCTGAAGATTATGTGCTCCATCACACACATCCCTTGGGGAGTACCAAATCCGCGGAAGCTTTTGTAGTTTTATAATTCAAAAAGGAAATTCGAGGCATACGCAGTGTTACTGGGCTTATTTGTCCTAGCTAAATGGCCAACTGCACGAAGGTGCTCAAAGAAGTATGCGTTGTCAACATGCAGAATTGCTCTTGTTTGGATTAAATATTATTGTCAAGATATTTACTGACTACTAGGGAAGAAAGTATAATACCTTGACATCACAGGAAGAGAAACATCTAACGAGTAGCCACAGTTAGAGTACAGAGTAAAATCCGCGGCCACAAGTTTGCCAGTATTCATGAATCCTACTTTATATTTGCATAGGAACGGATGTCGAGTTCCAGTTATGGACATATCAACATCACGATCCAGCCAGAGCTTAATAGGTTTCTTCAATATATATGCGGGGACTGCACAAGCTGTGGCAACAAATAGGTTCCGGGACTCCTTTCCTCCAAATCCTCCTCCGGCCCTCCTGCACTAGGGACCAATAAGAGAGCACAGTGAGTCAAAGAAACTTACTTTAACAGTGACGGCATGTGAGGGAATTCCCAGAGCTGCAGCCACGCAGCTCTGTGTTTTAGAGGGATTCTGCGTGGAACAGAATAGCTCAATTTCATCTTCACGAGGGGTTGCAACAACAACGTGGGTTTCCATATAGAAGTGCTCTTGCCCTCCAATCTGCATCTCACCTGCCCGCTCATATTCAGTACTGTTAATAGCGTTATCAAAGTTTATAACCTTCAATGATAGTTTCTGACTCCCTAAAACCGGCATTAATGTCTCCAGTTTCAACACTGATTGGGGGAGCCAGCCAAGAATTGGCTCTGATGGCATCCTGACTACTTTTAGATAGGGACACAGTGAGAGAGCAAACCTCGATAGTAAGAACAGCAGGCAGTTCTTCGTATTGCACTTGAACAAGCCGGGCAGCATTGCGGGCGATTTCCTGCGTTTTTGCAACAACCACGCCAAGAGGGTACCCTAGGAAGAGTGAACACGTGTTCGCAAATAACTGTCCCTTGGACATACCAGCACAAAGAACTTCAGATTGTGCAAAAACTTCCTCTTCCTTGCTCCCACAATATGCATTAGAACCAGGTACATCTTTGGCAGTAAAAACTTGGATAACACCGTCCATTGAAAGTGCTTTGCTGGCATCAATGTTTCTGCACAAGCAACTGATTAGAAACACTCCAACATTATTTTGTCGCACAATATCCTCGCATGTGCCTTGCTGCTTTGAATCAGTGCTGCATGATACGTTGTTTCGAGATCGCAGGTAAAGAGGGCTTGGCACAAGAAATGAGAATGACGGAAAGTGAATAAAAACAACATACCATCCCCAGTAGCAAGTTTATCCGCAGCAATGTGAGTTACTGGCGTTCCAACGATGTCAGTTGGGCTTGATTCGGGAGTAAGAAAAAAAAAAAAAAAGGAACATCAAGTTGACACCTTGCTGGTATCTTAGCGTGGAAATCAATTATACTTCTCATCACTTCCCTATCAAAATTTCTTTTTGCAGCAGAGAGGAACTTCGGGGGAACCGAATCTGCCCCATGAATATGGGCGTATATATCCATGAAAAACTGAATGAGAGGTTAGCCTCGAATAATGGAAGCTTCGCACTCAAATACCTTGAAGAATAAACTCCCAGTCAAAGTTCTACGGTATTCTGGCATTCCACCTGGTGTTTTGGACGTAAGAGGAAAATCCTTGACAGGAGTAAGTAGGACCAACAAATGGAGTACCCTGGGAACACATACAGTAGCTAGGGCTTGAACAACTCCAGGAAGGATGGAGAGATCCCATGGCTTTCCAAGTAAATATCTGCCTGCCCCGTCGGCACTATAAATTGTGTCAGAGACTGCGATGGAACGTCTAAACATACAGGCGAGTCTTGAAATCCATTGAGCCAAAGGCTAGTGCACAAGACTGTACCACAAACTTCTTCACAGTAACCGGGAAGAGTGCCTGATTGGGTGTGTGGCCAACAAAACCCTCCTCAGAGTTTATTGGTGTATTGCATGTTCCGTAGCATGGAACTGGTGACGGGGATGTGACAGTTGTTGAGGGGATCGTTGTTGCTGGCTCGTTGGGTACCTGCCAGTTGTTTAGACATCAGAACTTACTGAAATATATCTGAAGTGAACCTCCGACAAAACCACATCAAAGCAAGCAGTCACTATCGCAATGTCATCATGAAGGCGTCGTGACTGCTTGAAAGCACCAACAAACTCATTAGGTTTGGTGAAAGGGATATCTAATCAAGAAATCAGGTCGCAGGCAGATTAACTGAGCATACATATTTTGACAATCACTTCTTCAGGAGTCATTGCGACTTTCCTGTATCCCACAAACCAGTCTGCAATACCAATTGTTCTTGTTCCAGTTGTAGACTCGAGATGAATAACTGAGCCCTGTGTGTTATGGAAGTTACATAAGGAAGTCGCTAGAAGCAATACCGAGGCCAAAAGAATAGGGTTCATATCAGAGGTAGGGCTGGCAGTTGCTAAGTTCGCTGCCAAACAAGCCACATTACGAACTTGACGCCCAGCAAAACGTTCCAGCTGCCTCAGCATCTCTACAAAGATTCTGGTCTTTGTTTTCTGTAATCGTGTAAGACAAGAGATGTATTTGAAAATGCTACAACATCGTGATGCATGACTAATTCTTCAAGCTTAATGGAAAGATCAGTTAAGCAAAGCGCAGCACCAATAAATACTCCATCTTCACTCGGTGAAAACTAATTGGGTTCAGAAAAAGAGGCAGACGCCTCGTTAACACACAGAAAGGAGCTCTGCTATGTTCCGTGGATCGATGATGAAGGGAGGGTAAGTACCCTTGAAGTGGGAAAAGATGCCCACTTCGGTATTGCCAACAACAATTTGTGCTTGTGGGTTTCGCTTCTGTAATTTTTCTTAGAAAAGAGAACAAAGAGGAAAACTGCCTTCAGCTGTAACAAATCAGATAGGGTTCTAGGGGAACACCAGGTGCAGATTGAAGTGGATACTTCAAGTGGCAGTCTATCCTGTAGGATGAAGTCCCCGACTGCTGGAGGAGTAATACCGATGTTCTGGTGGCTATTACATAACGGAAAGATTGAATTAGTAATACCTCAATATCACTTGGTATTACACTTTGTGTGCATGCTTCGGTACATGTGGATTTACGTGCAAACTGTGGTTACAAAATAAGTAGTCATACACAAAAGGAGAGGAAGATCATACACTCTTTGCCACTTGAATTATTGGTCGATATCCAGTGCATCTGCACAAGTTACCATCAAGGCAAGACTCAAGGGTGCTTTCCGAAGCATTGGGGTGCTCAAGAAGGTATGCATAAAGAGCCATTATAATTCCAGGAGTACAGAACCCACATTGAATGCCATTTCCTTTCGCAAGGCGTTCCTACAAATACAATATCACAATCATAAAAAGTAAAATAATAGGAGTGGGAACCTGAATTGGATGCAGACTGGATGAAGTTTTCAAACCCTCAATGGTGGTAATAGCATATCCATCAACAGAACAAAGTGGGAGCAAGCACGCATTTATTGCTCTGTGACTACAAAATAATTAAAACAGAGGGGGATAAAAACTAAATCAATACCAAACAGAGCCCAATGATTTGTTGTAATATGAGGCCACAATAGTGCATGCACCGCACCCACCTTCCCCACATCCCAATTTGGTTCCTTTGTTTCCAGCTTATATGTTGTGTAATAGTAAGTATTTTTTCAAAAAAAACCGAAAAATATGTGGGTGCATAACGTTATCGTTGATATTTTTTTTTAATTACTGATTAAATTTATGGTTTTGAAAAAAGATTAAATTCCATGGGTGCACAACACACATTGGTGGAGGTAGGTAAGGAGAGTCATTAAGGGATCAGGGTGAGCAACACTCTGAATCACCCCATTCAATGTGAAACACAGTGGCCTGTTAGAACTGGTTGTGGTGCTCATAATTGGTTGGTAGCCTGGAATTAAAATATATGATGTCTGTGCCCGGGCGCGGCTCTGTTTGCTTGTGTGTTATTGGTTTTTTCCACTACGAAATGGGCTTCTGATAAACCTTACAGAAGCTTGAAGTTCTCGTACTCTAAAACGACTTCACATTGATTTCCGGGAATTGAGATTATTAGTGATGACCAACCCACTGCATTGTTGCGGTGTTTTTCAGTGAGACAGCCACTGTTGGGGACAAAAGGGAATGATCTACGTGAGAGTGAAACGAGCCAACCAGTGCATATTTCTGCTGTGCGAGCCAGCTGATACAGTCGGCGCCGTCAAGTCCAAGGTCGCTGCGGTGGTGCACATGAATCCCGAGAAGATTCGGTTGTTGTCTTCTCCTGAGACTCCGCTCGTGGGTAGGCACTGAGAAATCGTCAAAAACGTGTTCATTGCCAAATAGACACCAAGACTCTGTCGGAATCCAATGTGTTGAACGACGCAGTTTTGCACCTTGCTTTCCAAATTGAAGGTTATTCTTCTGGCACCAAGTGGGGCCTTCACTGAATTTCATCAGGATCCAATGAATGGGAAGCTGTAGTATCCCCGACACATTCCAAGCCTCCCACCAGCAGAAAGTAGCGACGCATTATTTCCAAGAACCAATGGGATTCAAGTTCCACCCCAGGAGTGATTGGAATCAAACAAAAGAACACCAAATTTCCGGTTCGCCAAAAAAATCCAAAAAACCGAAGCAACAAACAATGAGTTCGGACACCTCCCCGGCGTCGATTCCCGTTTCGGGCACCTCCTCGGATTTGGCCCCCCAACCAACACCTACCTCAACCGAAACCCACGATCCCATAATCTCCTCCCCCCGCGCCGCCGACCCCCCGTCGTCATCCACCGCGGCCCCTCTCGCCGACCAACCCGGCGGCGCACCCCATACGCCAACAACACCACCCACGCCATCCCCCACCGACAACGCCACAACACCCCAAACAACAACAACAACAACGCCAACACAACAAGTACCCACCCCGACCTCCTCGCCATCCTCCACAGTCATCGACTACGACGCCGACACCATCGTCGTCGCCACGCCCCGCGGGACCCGCCACTCCTACTCCCGCCACCACACCCACTCCACCGCCGCGAGCACCACATCCACCTCCACCACCGGCAGCAGCGGGAGCAGCAGCAGCGGCGGCGCCAACCGCTCTCGGCGGCGGTCCACAACGGCGGCCGTCGCCGCCCCCGCCGCCGCGCCGGGGCTCGTCGCCCGGACGTGCACGAGCACCGACCCACACCCACGCAACCGCGACGACGACGGGGGAGACCAAGCCCCCGCGGCAACAGCAGCTGAAACAAACCAACCGCTGGCCGATGACCAGGGCCCCCAGCAACCGCAGGGAGAGGCACAGCAAGCGCGTGTCGCGCAAACTAGAACACGAAGCGACGCCGTGGCCGTTGTGGCGGTGGACCTGGTGATCGCCGAAATGGCGGCGGCCGCGGCCCCCAAGTGCAAGTCCCCGTCGCTGGCCTCCTCCCAGAAGCACAAGCAAAAGCAGCACCAGTATCACAGCACCCCGCCTGCTTCCCCGCCCCTCTCGTCGAAAATGATGATCACATCCATGCCCGGTGGCGACTCTGCAACCGGCACCGCTGACACCAATGAAATGACCAGCGGTGATAAACAACAACCACAACCACAAACAACAACATCAACATCAGTACCGGCGGCATCAGTGTGTGAGGGCACTCCCAATGTTATGTCCAAAGATAGGAACGAGGACAGCCAAAGTGATGATGACTGTGACACCACGGGAAGGCCTACAACCCCTGGCGGGAGTGGCACCGGAGGTTCCGGTGCTGCCAAAAAGGGCAGCGGGCATTCCACTAGGCACAGCAAGCACAGAGAGCTTCCGATTAAACTGTGGGACGAAGAAACTGGAGAGCGGCAAAGGCCTAGATCGGCGGATCCTGACGGAGCACGGACAAAAACGCCGAGAGGGAGCCAAAGGGAAAAGGACTCTAGAGACAGAGGTGAAAATAGAAGAGTGAGGGTACCGGGCCTACAACTGGGAGTGAAATTGGATGAAGAGACCCCGAATGCAGAGGGAAATCACAAGAAAGATAGTGAAGATTGCGGCACACCCAAAAAAGAACTTGCCGGTATCCCTCACTCCATTACTTCAAAATGTAACAAACCCAGCAACAGGAACAGTAGAAACGGCACCCGAGACTCCTCCTTCTACAGAGACCTCTTCAGGAGGGGTTGGGGATTCCACTGAACATGGGGATGAAACGCCAAGGCACCGGCATCACCAAAAAAGAAACACAACACCACAGGCACTCCACTTGCTGCTTCCTGAAAATCGGAAAGGTAGTAGAGCTATCTCCCCACCAAGCGGAGCGGCAGATGGTGCTCTATCCTCACATAGGTCCATCAGTCAACCTCTACTCACAAAAGGAAGCTCCACTCTAACACTGCTAAATGACCCAAGTCAACAAAGCCTTCTCCCCAAGGCACTGGCTACCAAACATAAGTCCATATCCGAAAAAAAACCCGGGGGAAGTGATGTAAACGGAGCTGGAGGTAACATCAAACCAAAGGAAGTCACAACAGACATTCCCTCAGGGGACTCTCAAGGTCTAGCCTACACACACTAAAATACAACCAACATCAAAAAAATAGACCTAACGCAAAGGAGGGCAAAGACCCCACCAGAAGGAAGTGACAGTTCGAATGAAGCAGTTGACCCAGTAGACTCCCACAAACCAATTCTACCTATAAAGGAGCTCACCCTGTAAATAGGAATACCGAAAACTTGCGAGCCCTAACTCTACACCTAATGCAAGTCCTAGCTCTACACCAACTCTATCTTTCACAGCAATTCCTGTTCCCCCACCTCCACCACCACCGCCATCTACACCGATTTCTGCAAAGCCATGGATGTTTAGAAAGCTATTTGGGTCCAAGTTAACACCAAGTCCGTCAACTCCAGTCACCCAGCCACCCTCAGTGCCGAAAAATTCCAGTACATCCCCACTTGACACCGCCAGTACTGAATCCAAGCCTGCTTTCATTTCTCCTTTTCCCTCTCCCTCATTCCAACCTACATTTATTCAAAAACTGCAGCAAACCCAGGTTTGGCATCCTAAGAGAATTTTCCTCATTCCCTATAGGCTGCAGGCGATTCTGGTTTCCAACCGAACCCTAAATCGCACTACAAACGCTATAGTCTGCAACAATCGGATATACTTTCACGCCCGACTACAAGCACTCCATCACCCCTCGAATCTGATGGAACTTGTGAGATATGTTTATTCTTATCTTTATCCCTCATCGTACATAGCAAAAATGAAACTTGCATTCCTGACAATTGTCTTCCCGGTATTTATTTTTGCTTCTCCTCCTCCCACTCACTATCACCCAGCGTTTTCAAACTAAAATTATCTTCAAACCCCAACTTACCCTGGCTGCCACACTTCAAGAGTTATTGCACAAAAAAGACATTTTTGTCAACAACGTAATACTCACTGTCAAGAAAACGATGCCACTAATTTTCCCAGCAACCGAGACCCGAATTATGGAGCTTCTATCTTCCAAATAGTACAACACCAGTACCAATGGATACACTGATGGGTACAATTTGTTCTGATAAGCTGATTCTCAAGGAGCGAGGTTGGGCTTACTTTCTTTCTATTTATTTTTAATGTTGTGCATCCAGAACTTGAAGAAGAGGAGGAGGAGGTAACGAAGTTATTATCAATTCATCTAAACTGTTGTAGCAGGAGGATGAAGAAGAGAACCAAAACCAAGTTGACACTGGTAGGTCAACTCTTTTTTATTTTTATTTTTACAGCCAATCTCCAGAGGACACAGAAGAAGATTCCAGCGACAAATCTGCTCCATCCCCTTCCACAGCGACACCAGCACCCCTCACCAAAATGCAAAAAGCGATGAGAGAGCTCATTACTACAGAAAAGCAATATGTTGAGGACTTGTCTATTGTTGTGGAGGTTAATCTGAGCTGATACATCTCTCTATAACCTTCGTAAAGGTGTTCATTCAACCCCTTCTCGAACAGCACATTGTTACTCAAGACCTTATTCAGCAGCTTTTTGGCACCATTGAGTTTATTTTGCCGTACCACAAGAAATTATTGCGTGATATAATTGAGGGCTCGACAGAAAAACTTGCAAGTTCATTCACCAAGCTGGTGTGTTTCTTCTCTAAAATCAGTGTAGATTTTCTTAAAAAGGGTAGAATGGATATTACCCCAAATTGGTGTCTGACTTTCTTACCAATTATCCTGCCAGCATCCAGCTCCTCAATAAAAAAATGCAAAAAGGCGCATTTCGTTCATTCATTCAAGTATAGGACAGATCTCAACGATGTTAATAATTATGTTAATTATGCAGGAAGCACTGAAGCATCCAAGGTTGATGGGTCTTAAGCTGGAGGATAAGCTTATCACCCCAGTACAGCGGACAGTGCAATATACCCTTGTCCTCAATGTTGTTTTCATGAGATTTTATCTTTCTTCTCACTTGGAGTAGTCTTTGCTTAAACATACAGATCCAAGTCATCCAGATTATGCAGAAATCGAGTCTGCTTATGAAACTGCAAAGGTTTTACATCTGCCACTTTCCGTGTTGTCTTAAGGAAATTACAGGCAATTGCGAGTAAAGTTGATGAAATTTCAAAAGATGCAGCTAATCTTGCTAAAGTACAAGAAATTCAAGGAAAAATACCCAGTTCCTCCTCGGTAAGGTACAATTAATACAGAACCTCACTAAATTTTTTTAAGGTGAAATTGCTTTGCCCTCCACAGAAGTACATAAAAGATGAGGTCCTCACAGAGCAAGTAGAAACCAAGGTAAATATAGCTTGAAAGACATTGTCTAACATCCCCAGATCGGTACTGTTAACCGTCGTGTCCACTATTACCTGCTATCAAATTCTGTTCTCCGGTTCTCCAACTTCAATGCACTCAAGTCTTACATACCCATGGATTGTCTGTATATTGCCGATATACTGGAAGAAAGTGAGTCTTGGTTCTCTATCTTGTACCTAAATGTTCCTCAGGGAAAGGACTTTTCTCATTTAGTCTCTGCCACGTTGGTAATATGAGATTTACTTTGGTGTTCACTACCTTGGCTGCCAAACTTCAATGGAAAACGGCTCTGCAAGATCAGATTGACGCCAAAATAGCTGAAACAAAGAAGATCAAACAATGTAACGTAAACGTCCTTCATTGGAAACTTACAACTCAGCAGCATCCGATGGGCCTCCCCCAGCCCCAGCGGCACCACCTGCCACACCTCCAAGTAACAGCTCTGCTTTAACACTTGATGACTCCTTCTTGCCGAAAGCGAATATATTTGATGACTCACAATTGCCGAAAAAATTCAGCACTGTCCGGCTGAAAAGGGTGAGTTGTCCACTTTGGTGCTCCTGCTTCCACACTCACTCTTCATCAGAATACTTCAATGGCAGTGTCGCGGCAACTTCCACCGACTCTAATTCATGGCCTTCCCCCAAAGTTAAAGCCACTTCCTCTTCTCCCCACTGAAAACCAAAAGGTACTGAGTCCACCTGTTGTCCAGTCTTTTATCTTATCAAACAATCCACAAGGTCCCGCTACGATTCAAATGCATCTACCAAGGCGGCATAAGGTTCGTTGAACTTCCCATAGGAGGTGACCTCCCACTCCTGCTCCAAACCATTTCCCGGAAATATGGCTTCAGCAAATCAGACAACATCAGAATTTCCTACCACACCACCACCTCCGCCTACGAAAACTACACAACAACAACACCAACAACAGCAGCAGCATCAGCCACGCCACCAACGGCAACCACCACCCCAACGCCAATTCCCGTAGATACGCAGGCCGAATTCGAAACGATGCTGGAGCAGAACCCGCCGCTTCCATCACCGCAACCAGCACAGCAACAACAGCAACAACAACATCAACAGCAGCACAGCCCCGGAAGCTCCGGCGGGATCGGCAGCGACACGTCGTGGTGCGGGACGTCGACCTGCTCCAGCGAATCGTCGTCGTCCTCGGCTTCCGCCAACGCGGCCTCTTCGTCGCTCGCGTCGCTGTTCCTCCCGCCACCGCCGCCGCTGTCGTCGTCCCCGTCTTCGCCGAAGTCGGTGTCGCCGCTGTCATCCTCCCCGCTGGATTCCGCCGAGCCGTCGCCACTCGTGCAGGTCCCACAATCACAGTCGCCGACCTGCACCACCGCGCCGATATCAACACCACTATCATCATCATCAACACATGGGAGCCATCACAAGGGACACTACCGCAGGCACTCATCACACACACATTCTACATATTCACAACATTTGTCTACATCACCAACAGCTCCTTCATCTTCATCATCATCAACTACACACCCTCTTGTAAACACAACAACATCAGCAAGCACATCAGAAAGCAGCGGCACTACTACAAATACAAGTACAAATACAAATACAACAACAGCATCATCAGCCACTGCTTTGGGTGTCCGCGTTTTGCTGATAACTATATCCAGGTGATACCCAAATATATCTATGGTTTATGTGTACACTGCTGAAGGCTTCTTCCTTCAAAAAAGAGCAGTTGAAGCGTGTTCAAGAGCGGCTATTTGTCAGCTAAAAGAGAAACAAAAACGTTCTTTACTTGTGTTATAAAGATACAAAGAATTTGTACAACTTGTTGGCCGTTCCTTCAGTAAAATGGAAAATGGTACTGGGTTCTTATAAGTTGTGTGTGACTCCCAATGCAATGAGTATTGCAGCTGCAATAACAACTAGTACTATGACTACGACAATAGCAATTTTAATCCGGGCTTTGTTGGCATAGCCCTCAGCTTCCTGGAGTGCTTCCTTTGCCTCATGAACATTTTCTTTTGCGTCCTCAACATGAACCTAAAGGAATAATTACTCATGTGGCCGGGAAAAGGTAATTCGTACAGCTGCGGTGTTAAGTTGTTCTCCTTGTTCACCTATCAGTTCATTTGTTTCTTTGATTACATCCCTTAGGGCCGTAACTTCATTGGCGAGTTCCCTGAACTCAGTATTTCTTTGTTCTGAAGAGAGAGTCAAAGTTAACAAATTGCTAGAAAAAAACAAACCAATCATTTTCTTTGTTGCATCTTGATGGACTATAGTCACTTGCTGTAACTCGCCTTTTAATTGGTGAGAAGGTAAGTAAGGTTGAATGCCTACAAACCAGATGAATTATCAGGTGCCGCAGCGGCCGTGGAGGTTGTAGTTGGTCCTCCACTCGGCATTTCAATGACAAGGAGCTTATTCTCTTGCATCTTCTGTTTTGCCGACTTATCAAGGGAATCGAGTTGGGAAACGAGATCTTTGTATTGCCCCTTGATCTTGTCTAGCTTTGCCTATTTTTTTTTTACAAAAAACGGATGAGCTTTTTTGTAAACAACAAAAAAAAAACTCCAAGTTACATATCTAATACAACAACCAGCTTGTTTTAAAAAACAACATAGGGGAAAAAAAAAAGAAAAAAAAAAAGGTAATTTCATCCAGGGGATGAAAAAAAAGCTATCCCATAACCATAACCAAAGCCAAAAGCACCTTTTCCACAGTTGTCTCTAGGGACGCAATCACCGAGTTTGCGTCGGCCAGCGCGGCGCGGGCCGTGGCCGTCGCGTGCTTCACGTCGTCGCGCACGCGCTGGGAGTCGCGGCCCGTGCCGACCAGGCCCACGGAGCCTCGCAGGGCCTCCACCGCCGTCCCCGCGCGCTGCATGGCGTCCGACGCCGCCTGCATCCCCGCGCCACCGCCCGCCCCCGCGCCTGTGGACACGCGCGCTGCCGACGCAGACGACGCCGCTGCTCCCCACCCGTCATCATCGAACGACATCGATTATGGGATGTATGGTTGTACGGGTCGGATCCTCGGCCTGGCAACGTGCGATTGATACAAAAAAAATCAAGCAGTCGATCAATGCACATGATTCGTGTAACATCACGTGCAACTCAAATTACCAGGTTCAGCCACTGGGCATTCATCCTCACCAAGACCAGGTTCGCCACTTACTAAACCACGAGCCACCATTGCCCCATTATCCCTCCTCCCAAAACACGATTCCTTGCTGTGATCTTCCAGTATTCTGACACTGATTGCAATGCAACACCGCATGGCCAAGGCCGTCGTTGTGGCCCCAATGACGGCAACCACAGTAAATTCGTCCACAACAACAAGCTTGGAGACATTGCCGTCGTTTACTGTCAAAACAACAAGAGAAACCAGGGTGCACACAACTACCGAGACCACAGGCACCCTCACGATGAGGGACCAAGTTGGTGCCCTCGTGATGGGCACGCACCCGAGGTGCGGCGCCACGTGCCCCTTGGCGATGGTGATTACTGCGACGAGCGATTCTTCAAGCCGCGATTGTGGGATTTTGGTGGTGAGGCTGGTGTGGGCGTGGCTGTGGGCACGCTCGAGGTTCTTCTATTTTACGTGCCATACATCGCCTCTTCCCTTCAAGTTGAGAAAAACCCAAGGTGGCTCAGCCACCATTGCGATGTGCAGTGGTGACTGACTACGGTGAGCGCACTCTTGTCAGACAAGACACCAACGCGGGATGCGACCAACCACACAATGGCACCGCCGTGTTGGCAAGGCGGTGGTGGTGGCCCCAATGTCGACAACAACGGTGGCCTCCCCAACAACCACAACGGCGAACGTGGATCGACTGCCATCGTCGGGCACAATCAAAACAACGAGGAGAACCACAACGACGGTGGATACCACCACCGAGACCGAGGGTGGGAGCCTGTTGATGATGAGGGACCAAGTTGGGGCGCTGGCCGTGGGCACACACCCGAGGTGCGGGGCAGCGTGCCCACTCCGGAGGTTGTTGGTGTCCACTGTGGTTTCTGCTACGAGCGGTCATGCGACGACCGATTGTGGGATTTTGGTTGTGAGGCTTGTGTGGGCGTGGTTGTGGTCACGCTCGAGGTTCTTCTCTGTTCAATTCAATGCAAAGTCTTCTAAGTACACCATTGTGGTCACGTTCGGGGTGTCGATGGTGTTGCTGACACTGACACACGAGATGAGGTGGTGGGCCCCGAGGTCACATGAGGATGTCATTGGTGCCAACCAGCACTTCTTGATCGTTGATTGCTGGCGTGAAAGTACCGCCGGTGAGGAGTTCCACGTTTACCACCTGCGGGACATGGCAACTGGCAGGAGGAGATTCCTGAGTGATTCAAGAAGCATGCCAAATGGAAACTATCAAACCAACGGGAAGTGGTTTGTGGGCTCTGACACCTGCTCAAGGAGGGAGTTGGTTGTGATCAAGCTACCGCTCACCAGGTTGGAAACAGGCTCCCCAGAGCTCAATCCAACTGTGGTTAAACTCATACAGAGTGATTGCTGGAAACTTGAGTTTGATAAGCTTTGTGAGGACCGATTGCTGCTCTGTCTCTATGATTCTCTGGTGTTGGTTGACATTTCTCAAACCCATTCATTGAAAAAATTGGTTGTGTTGAGTGTGACTGCACCCCAAGTGAAAGACCTGGACTTCAGTGTTGCAGATACCTCTGTCTTTACCCCTCATTCATTTGTAACAGTCGATAGTCAGTGCTGTTGGACTTTTATACAAGAGGGAACTGGGCAAGTTCAATGTAAGTCAGAGAACTCAGTTTGGGTCACACATATTTCACCAGTAAACCAGTCAGAGTACTGTGTTTTTGGAGATTCCAAGCACAAGTATGAAGTGTGGGACATCAATGATTTCACCACACCAAAGAGGAGAATGAGATGCTTGCCAGAATGCAATTCACATGATGCTTTTTTTGAAGGAGGTCTGCTCTTCCAGCTCACCAAATCAGGAAGAAAAATGTTTGTGACTGAGGAGTGTTCTGGTGCCAATGTCATCACATTTGAGTTCTTGAGAGATGTACGTATTTGGTTCAAGCCCTCCTCTTTGTTTTTGTCTGGCAACACACTTTGACTGAAACCTATGCCTTGCAATTTTCACTACTCACAGTGGGTACAGAAAAAAAGCACAAAAACCTCTATTTTAAGGAAATGTGCACAGAACACCAGGACCTTTCAGATGTTTTCACTCATAACAGTGGCACTGAGTTTGGCCCAGAGCTGCAGTCCTGTTTTCACCATTGGAACAGGGAAACTCGATCCAAAATCAGCGCCATGGTAATGCTGCGAACACCTCCCCTGCCTAGGCAGGCACCATCAGATGGATCTCTTTTTTTTCAAGGAAATCAGACACGACGAAGGAATGCGAACAACAACACACCGCCGTGTTGGCAAGGCTGTGGTGGTGGCCCCAATGTCAACAACAACAGTGTCGTACCCAACAACAACCACAACGACGAGCGTGGATCGACTGCCATCGTCGGGCACCACCATCAAAACAACAAGGAGAACCACAACGACGGTGGAGACCACCGCCGAGACCGAGGGTGGGAGCCTGTTGATGATGAGGGACCAAGTTGGGGCGCTGGCCGCGGGCACACACCCGAGGTGCGGGGCAGCGTGCCCGCTCCAGAGGTTGTTGGTGTCCACTGTGATTTCTGCGACGAGCGGTCATGTGACGACCGATTGTGGGATTTTGGTTGTGAGGCTTGTGTGGGCGTGGTTGTGGTCACGCTCGAGGTTCTTCTCTGTTCAATTCAATGCAAAGTCTTCTAAGCACACCATTGTGGTCACGTTCGGGGTGTCGATGGTGTTGCTGACACTGACGCACGAGATGAGGTGGTGGATACCAAGGACACATGAGGAGATCATTGGAGCCAACCAGCACTTCTTGATCGTCGGTACCGTTCGTGGTTTCTATACTGTGGCTGCGCCTCGTACTGGTTTCCCCTGTGATTTCCATGTCTACTACCTGCAGGACATTGCAACTGGCCGGAGGATATTCCTGAGTGATGAGAACAGGCCTGATGGAGAAATTCAAACCAACGGGAAGTGGCTCGTGTTCTCCGACACTTCCTCGAAGGAGTTGGTGGTGATCAAGCTACCACTCACGGGGTTGGGAACAGCAAACTCACTGGAAATCAGCGCCACTGGGGTGACACTCCCTGGGGACTATTTATGCCGGATTCATTTTGATCAGAATTGTGAGGACCACTTGCTGCTCTGCTTCGATGATTCTCTGTTGTTGGTGGACATTGCACAAACCCATTCATTGGAGAAATTGGCTGTTTTGAGTCGGACTGTACTTCAATCAGACCTGGACATGACTGACACAGAGGTCTGTATCTTGACAAAACAAGATGGCACCCATTCGTTTATCACAGTCTACGATGGTGATACCGTCTGTGCAATTGAGGAGGGAACTGGTAAAGTGCAATCAAAATCAGAGGACTCAGTTTCGCCTATGCATGTCTCACCTGTGAGCCAGTCAGAGTACTGTGTTTTTGGATATTCTGAGCACAAGTACCAAGTGTTGGATGTCGATGATTTCACCACACCAAAGAGGAGAATGAGATGCCCACCAGTGTGGGACATCAACGACCTCACTACGCCAAAGAGGAGAATGAGATGCTTGCCAGAATGCAGTGCACATGATGCCTTTGTTGAAGGAAGTCTACTGTTCCAGATCACCAAATCAGGAAGAGAGGTGTTTGTGACTGAGGAGTGTTCTGGTGTCAATGTCATCACATTAAAGTTCTTAAGACCTGTTGCAATTGAACCCGGCTACTTCTCTTTGTTTCTGTCTGGCAACACACTTTGACAGGTTCCTCCACAAGAAAACCACAACAGAAAATAAAATCCTGGTTTGTTTTTGAGTGAGTGAACCATCAAGAACGCTGGTGTTGCACACATCATCAAATGGCGGAATAAAAAAAACGGACCGCCGATCCTGCGACGATAACGAAATTGACAGCGCGGACTTGGGGTAAAATGCCAAAACGACCGTTGTGTGTAGGGAGTCACAGTTTGAAAGTGGTGGGTCGATGGTGTTGCTGACACTGACACACGAGATGAGGTGGTGGATCCCAAGGACAGATGAGGAGATCATTGGAGCCAACCAGCACTTCTTGGTAATCAAAGCCTTTCGTGATTTCTATGCTGTCACTCCCGTTGGCTTCGAAGATTTCCATGTTTACTACCTTCAGAACATGGCAACTGGCCAGAGAATATTCTTGAGTGATGAGAACAGGCCTGATGGAGATATTCAAACAAATGGGAAGTGGTTCGTGTGCACTTCCTCAAAGGAGTTGGCGGTGATCAAGCTACCACTCACAAGGTTGGGAACAACACTCCTACTGGCAATCAGCCCCACTGTAGTGAGACTCCCTAAGCATCATTTATCTCAGCTCCAGTTTGATGGGAATTGTGAGGACCGATTGCTGCTCTGCTTTGATGATTCTCTTGTGTTGGTGGACAATGCACAAACCCAGTCATTGAAAAAATTGGCTGTTTTGAGTTGGACTGCCCTTCAATCAGAAGGTGAACTGGACATGATGGAGGCCAATGTATATGTCATGACAAAACAGGACTGCACCCATTCGTTTATTGCAGTCGATCATCATGGTGATACAGTCATTGCAATAGAAGAGAGAACTGGTAAAGAGCAATCAAAATCAGGGGACTCAGATTGGCCCACGCATACTACACATGTCTCACCTGTGAGCCAGTCAGAGTACTGTATTTTTGGAGATTCCCAGTATCAGTACCAAGTGTTGGATGTTGACGATTTCCCATTACCAAGGAGGAGAATGAGATGCCTTCCAAAATGCAGTGCACATGATGCCTTTGTTGAAGGAGGTCTACTGTTCCAGATCACCAAATCAGGAAGAAAAATGTTCGTGACTGAGGAGTGTTCTGGTGTCAATGTCATCACATTAAAGTTTTTCAGACCTGTTGGGGTTGTGTTTGGACACAGCCACTTCTCTTTGTTTCTGTCTGGAAACACACTTGGCTGAATAAAAAAAACACCAGACCGCCGATCCTGAGCGATGATAACGAAAAGTACAGCGTTCTGGTCTGTTGAATATTTTATTCAGCCACTTGGACAGAAAAAAAACCCCAAGCACGGACAAAAGTTTTCTGTGAAGAATTCTGTGCTTGTGATGGGTGATGGCAGTAGACGTGACAACGAACAACAACCACAACGAGGCCGTTTTTGCGACGCAGACACCGACGCAGCCCTCGACGTCGTGGTCACGTTCGCGTCGGGGCAGCTCTCGTCGGCGTTCGACTCGTGCCTGTCGATCCTGGGCACGGCGGCCCCGCTCGCCGGCGATCCCATAACCAGGCGCCGGGCCGCCGGGTTCTCGTACCTGGTGATGCGCCTGATCTACGACGTGCAGCCGGGCCTGCTGAAGCACCAGGAGCCCCACAAGATCTACCCAAGGGAGGAACTGCTGACGAGGGCC
>JAHLWZ010000399.1:29801-43115 GCA_020536535.1 Pelomyxa schiedti | reverse complement strand
CCGGGCTCAGCCTCCCGCACCGAGCATGCCCCGCCATCAGCAGTGCCCCAACTTGGTCCTGCACCCTCATCCCGACCAACTTGCCCTCACCCTCCCAGCAACACTTCATCCTTTGTCGTTTCTCACCTCCACTCATTTTTTCTAATCGTCTCCCCTTTTTGGGGCCTCAAAGGTGTGACAGGTATTTGTCATCCCATCGTTTGAAAAACAGAAAGTTACTTTTTGTGCTGTAGATTGGGTTTGTGGATGAATAATTTGGAATCCAGATAAGGCAAGAGTTTCCTTTTTTAGAAGGGAAATCTGGTTCAGGGCTCTGTGCTTGAAAAGCCAACCCCTAACCACTGCAACCACAACAGTGTGTGGCAGGGTGTTCACTGTTAAGACTGTCTTCAGATTTAGTCACCAAACCAGACACAACTATGGAACTGGATTGATCACAGGATCTAATCTTTAGCTGGTGTTGGAGAGGGCAGCTAGCAGCTAAGAGATCTAGTCCTAGCTGAACCTCTAGCTAAAAGCTAGCAGTTTTAGCTGGGGTAGCGCTTCTTTGACTTCAGGTACACTTTTTCTGATTGTTTTTGACAGACGTGTGGAAATGAAGTTCAAGCGAACCACCATTTGGCTGAATAAAAAAAACACCAGACCACCGATCCTGAGCGACGATAACGAAAATGACAGCGTTCCGGTCCGTTGATTATTTTATTCCGCCATTTCACGAACAAACACTGATGTCAAGGCTGCGGGTACCGCCCTCAGGACTCGTGCCCGAATCGCCTTCTTCTTCAATGTCGCCGTCGTTGTCACCACTTCGGCACACAGCCCCCATCAAACGATTGCCGCTAAGTTCACGGCGCCGTGAGGCACCCCTTGACAAGAAGACGGAGACGGGAATGTGCACTATCACAACAGGGGCAGCAACGACCACAGCTACTACGACTTGCACTGTGCGCACAGCAGCATGTTCCGGCGCCGTTTCGAGCTTGAGTGCCTCGGAGGTCAAAGACACCACAAGTGAGTCTGACCCACAAGAACCTCTCAACAAAAGGGGACGCTTGGAGCCTGAATTGGGGACGGCTGAGCGCCTTGCTGATGCCCCTGTAGCAGTGTGCTCACTCTGTGGCCAGTCCAAATCAACTGAGACTTTCATGGTTTTTCCCAGCATATGGGTGCAGGTGTCTCCTCACTAACATCTGTGCCAAAAGGGTGTCTCTGGTGCACTTACGGAACAGGACATAATAAACAAGTATGGCACAAAGGTGCGTGAAACATTACATTTTACTTTGATTGACGGCATCTCAGCTGCACAGCTTGAAAGATTTCAGTTTAGATGACTTCGTGTTCTACTGTTCCGAGGCTGACTGTAACCACATCATATCATTGGAAAATTTAGCCCTGGTAGAAAGTGTTTTCTAAAGCACACTCCACGAAAGGGTAGCCTGAGAAGGGAGCCCGCTAAAGTAAATAAAATTTAGTTGTCTTCCACAATAACGACATTAAGATTCACTATGAAATGTGGGAAAAGTCATGGAGTCCCCGCACTCCCTATACTGTCAAGCTAGGTGATTTCCGTATCAAACTTGGGAGTCCAAACCACATATACAGTGCAATATGGAACACCTTTGACAACCATCAGAGAGCATGTTGATACCCCATTCTTTTTTTTTCCCCCCCAATGACTCACTATCTCCCTCTCAGCGCAAATACTGATAGCATATCTAATAGAGAATCAGACTGCATCCGTAGAACTAGCAGCCCAGGATATTGGAGTGACTGAGGAATTCTTGAAAGAACAAATAGACTTTATATTAAATCAAAGTAAGCTAAAGAACATTAATCATTGAAATAAACAGCCGCAGTCCTATCATCATTGGTTCACTGGAAGGAAAAAAAGTGTGCCCTTTACTCAGAATGTGTTAAGGAGTGCCTCATTGCTAAAACCAATGATGTACGTAGTCTCAAAGCCTTCTTCTTAAGTTACTCTCCATGCAGCCGGATTCCTATCTGAAAGATCTGTGTGAAACGTGGGGGTTTTGACCTCGAAATGCATTGGAACAAATAACAAATGCAACTTCAGCTTCATCACACCGACCCAGCCAGCTCTTTAAACAACAACGGCACCAGTATCCGATGGGGGCAGCTCACTTCTAGACCACCGACCCCTCGAATATAAATTCGAGCTCTAGAATGGAAATAAAGTCTTGAAATTGTTTTTATTGGGGAAAAGTTTCTATGCGACTCTCAGAGTCCCACACAACGACTCGATTTTATGGCGGGTGTAGGTGCGCACCCACTATGACGGGAAGAAGCGCTGGCTTGATCAGACAGAGTCTTAAGTGAGACTCAAGAAAAAGCTGGGAATTTTCATCAATTCCCCTTCGCCACAGCTCCCCAAGGCTCGAAGCGTTGCTACGACGACCTGCACGTAGCAACAATAGACTCGTTTCTCCTATTGGTGAGAGCGGTGGTCGGTGCGGTTGGGTTGTTGTAGTCACCGGTTCAGATCCCGGGCTAGTTGTGCTGCGGGGTTGAGATCTGAGGCGGTGGCGCCTCCAAATTGAAAATGTAGTATTCTCTTCTCGGTAGTTCGTACTTTCCCTGTTGTGACTTGTTTTGTGCTGCGGTGTTGCGTTTCGTACCAGCTGGTCTAAATTGCTTTTCAGTCTCCCTCACCTGTACTAGTGCAGCGGGAAGATCACCTTTTTGCTCCATGCAGCGCATCTTTCTTTGGTCGATCTTGTAGATTTACGCGGTAGTGCAACATTTCATCTTTGGTTCTTTCCTCGATAATTCTCTCACGTCTTGCAGCTGATATCGTCGGCTGTGCATGTTTACGATGATGTTTAGGCGGACGAGCTTCACGGACCAGCTCTTCATTCCCATAGAAAGGTTTCAATCTGTTGACATGAACAACACGATGGCCTGATGAATCGTCTAGATTGATCTCTCTGATCAGTTCTGATTTCACTTGGAGTACTCTGTACGGTCCTGACCACTTGGGTTCCATGGGTCTCTGGTGAGTTTCTGGAACTTTTAGCCATAGTCTGGTTCCAATCTCGTAAGCCTCTCGTTCGGAACGCACTCTTGCGCATAGTCCGTAATTCTTTCTCTTTTTCCTTCCTCTGTTGACCACTAACTAGGTCTCTGATCTCGGCTCGGCTCCGCAATGTCTCTTGAACATAGGGTCCGGCTTCCACAGTGGTTGGAATGATTTGCTCAATGTTAGTATCGATGGGAAGAATAGGATCTCGAAGATGTTCTATGAAGAATGGTGCTTCTCCTGTAAGTTCGGACATACTAGTATTGAAGTCAAACTCAACTCAATGCAACGTTCTCTCCCAATTTCTAGGATTCTTGGCGAAATACTTACTCATGATCCGTTTTACTGCACGAACTGATTTCAGCGGCACCATTGCTTTGTGGTTCATAAGCAGTGATGGTTATCTTCTATATTCCCCAAGCGTGGTAGAATTCTGCATTCAGTTCACTGATGAATGACTTGTCTTCATCGCTAAGGAGGTTCAATGGGCATCCTTTGAGTACGAATCCATGTCTTTTCTATTGCTCTCAACACGGTCGGTACGTCTCGATTCTTCAATGCTTTTAACCTAACCAACCTAGAGTGTAGATCGACCATCAGAAGTACAGAGGTGTGTCCTCTGCTGAAGGCACTGGCGGGAAGAAGAAGTCCATAGTTACGTATCCCCTTAAAAATGGGCAATGAGATTCTTTGGCTCGAAAGATGGCTTGTAGTTCCGGAATTGCTGGCATACAGTGCATTCTCTGTACCAGTTTTCAACGTCTTTCCAAAGATTCGGCCACCAGTACTTCTGTGATAGCGGATGAATCATCTTAGTTTCACCTCTGTGACCGCCACCGTTCAGAGCGTTGTGATGTGCCACCAATCAGAACACTGCAGAAAATGACACCCCTTTCAAACTTCTACATAGGGCCAGAAGCAATTCGGCCAGTGTAGAAGAGTTTCCTATCAAAGGCATGAGTGATGCGATTGTGAGGAACATATTACGTTTGGCGCTTTGAATCGGCTGGCATTCCCACGTTGCGGTTGATAAGTGATGGCTTTAATAAGGGAATGCTAAGAGGTTTTGAAGAACCACTCAGAGGAATAGAGAGTGATATGCAACTTGCCTATGATATTCCTCACATAGAGAAGCTACTCCGAGACTATACATTGGATTATTTCCTAGAAAAAGAAGACTGTACCTCAGCTGCACATCGAACTGTGAGTTTCACCATGTATTCCACGCATGAAGTTGTGGAGCACGCAAAAGAGACCTTTAAAGAAGTGATTCCTCCCACGAAGCTGTTGTACACCTTTTCAGCCATGGATGCCTTCTATCATTTATTTGTGGAGGAGGGGCGCCCAGTGCTGGGAGAATGTATGAGTGAGTTTTGGAAACTATTCAATTACTTTGGATATCTCCGCCAAGTTCTCTTGCACCCTGCGCAATTTGAAGCCTTTTTCTACTAGTAGAACTAGTTCCTGGACACTTCTTTTAGTCAAGTCCACTGAGCTCAGTTCCTCAGTATTCTCAGTGCGTCAATTCCAAGAACCACAAAGAACACATACAAATTGGATTGAGGGCAGAGCTTACGCGTGTCAGTTTCTCAGGATTGTGACGGGAAAGGATGTGAAGTAAGTAAAAGATTTGCATTTTCGCTCACTAGCTTCTCTGCAGTGTTTGGCAGATTAGTAGGGCAACAAAGAAGCTTGGGTTTGTCCTTCGTTTTACTGTAGGCAAAATAATTGGGGAGAAATGAAGCAGCCGGACGAGCATGGTTCTCTCACAATCTTCAATAGTCTCCCAGGGTAAGAGAACCTTCTAAATATCTCTCCAGGCTCCCCTCATTGGTTCTAGGATTTCTGGCCTGCCCATTGAGGTTCTTATTGACCTAGAGGAAATGGGATGTGATTTGCTCTCTACTGTGAGGCGCATGGGGCATTCACTGGTGAGACGAGCTGTGAGTACTCTTATGGTTAGAATCTATTGTATCCACCAATATAACACATTGCGTGATTTTGATGGATATAGGGATTTAGTGTTGGGATAAGAACACTCTCGCAATGCAAACGAATTGAATAAACTAATTGTGAATTAAGTAGGATTTCTATGCATTTTAGAATGTAAGGCTCCAATAGTTTCCAGCTTTGGTGTGTGAAATGGTAGACAGATTCTTATGCGCCCTGTCCGCCACCACTACATCAATCAAGTGGTCAGTCACTATCTTCGGGTTGCGTGTATTTATTTTCTACTCCAGAACCACCAAGAACTTATCCGACTCTTTGCCATCTGGCTGCGGATTTGTGCTCTCTTTGCTGGATAGTTTTCACCCATTTTCTACTCTCTGGCCCATTGCCATCCTAGAGAATCTGTCTATTGTTTGCCTGTAAGCTCAAACTCCTTGCACAATCTCCCTTAATGCCTGTAGGTATGGAAGGTAACTATCAGCCACACTAAGCGTGTCATTGTTGCGTGATATGATATGTCTGAGAGGCAATAGCTAGCAAACCAGTTTGTAGTGGCATTCTCCCAAAATTGGACTCCATGCCAAGTATGGAAATCCTCAAGCGTTTTTACTCTCATTTTTACTTTGGTGTAGGCTGCATTGCAAGAGCAAGCTTCAGTAGAAGGTTCCGGCAATGAACCCAATGTTTCATTTTTATGTAGGTTGTCAAAGTATTTTTTTTTGCAGGCACGAACTTATTATGGGGTGCCTTGACTCATTGTACACTGCAATGGAAATGAGTTTGAGTTTGTAAGACCAATTTCCAGCCCTCCTTTGATTCTCTTCTAGTTTCTCTTCGCGACAGTAAACAACAAGAAAAAAATCGCAGAGCTCGAGGAAACTATTTCCCACCTAGAAGAGACTTGGGACACTGAACTTGCTCACGTTCAGAGAAGAAATTTTGTCTGTGGAGACCCAGCCATCGGAACCAATTGGACAGTTGTTGACCCAACTCACACTTGCTGAGGCAAAACAATATGCCCAACGTAGTAAAGCAATCGCTGAACAAACCCAGCAAGAAATGGGAAGAGCGAGACAGGAGAAATTTCAGCATGAAAAGCAAATCTCTGAATTAACAAAAGAACTCGGAGAATGCAAGTACAAACAAAGTCCCATGGAGGTTCAAAGGGTAAAGCAACTACTTGACTTTGCAACCTGTAAGTGAGTGAGGAGGCAGAAAACCGATGCTCTACCCTCTTCAGCAAACACCAAGAGGGCCTAAAAGCACTTACCCAGGCACAAAACGACCTTCACAAACTTGAAGTCGTCGCAAGGGGATTAGCGAACACAAATGCATCTCTTGAACTATGTTTGAAGGTAGCTGAACCACAAATGGCAGAAATTCCACAGTTGAGAGCTATGCTGAACACTGCTGCTGAAGAAAAAGCGCAATCTAACACAGTTGTGGCTGATCTGCCAACAAAACCATTCCAAGAAAAAGCGAGACGTGCTACCGAATCCACTACACAACGGGATCACCTAACCAAACTCAAGGATGGTGACTTACGTTTTGGTGAGCTTCAGCAAAGATTGAATGTCCGCCATGTTTCTTGGTTGGTTCGTGAGTGGGTTGCTGCACAGGAACAGAATCCGCAAATGCAGGCACTGTTTCCTCCTTCATCACAATTGTTGCCTCCTGCTTCTTCCATGGTGTCTTCTCCACAAATTGAGACTCCAGTGGGTGTCTCCAGATTTCCTAGCGAGCCCTTCAAGTCCCGGTGGTTGTAAACTTTAGTAAGTGCAGAATGCATCCTCTCTTGGCTCCCGTTTTGTGTCTTCCACTTCCCCCTCGACAAGTGTCTATGTTACCCATACAACAAGCTCCTCCCAGTTTGTGCCTCCCAGGTCACAAGCAGAGCAGAATATGACTCCTCCAACGTCATCTACTTCTGTTGGTTCCCCTTGTCATCAAGCTACATCCCAGCCTCTCCTCGCTCCTTCCTGGCACCTCCCAGCTCTTTTCCAGCCTCTCCCATCTCTTATTCCCCTTCCGGCTCTGCTGCCCCTTCCAGTTCCTATTCTTCCCCTTCCGACTCTTTTAGATCCTTCATTGCCTCTCCTGGCTTGTACTTACCCCCTCCCAGTTCCCTCCTGCCCCAATAGCTCTCCTGGATCCCATCTTCCGGCTCTCATTAACTCTCTTTTCAATCCAAACTTCAGACACTAACCTTGCTGAAAGCGATCCGTGCCTTTGGTGCACAAATTTTACCCTCAATTGTCATTTCTGTTGCTCAAGCTGTGATGAAAGTGAATGGTGAAGGAACTCAGTTGTATGCTCGTAGAGGGACATTGCAACTAACCACTGATTGGGCTCGTCACTTTCTATCATAATGGATGGACTACACCTACAGACAAGCCACTACAGATCGTAAGTTGTCTGCTGAGGAACTTCTAGCAGGAGGTACCAAAATGAAACAACAGGAAATTTTGGAGGAAGCTTACAATCCTGCTCTCATTCTCGAGATGGATGAGACAATGTTGCCCTTCCAGATTGTCCAGCATGGAATATATGCCACAGTGGGCTCCACAAGGGTTGAAGTTCCAGGGAGCACAGAGAAACGAGGGGTGACAGCTACATTCACTGTCACCAAAAAGTGGAACCCTTCTTCCACTGCAAGTAATTTACTCAGGTCTGACAAATTCCAACATACCCAGAGCCCATTGGCCAGCTGGCTTTCTGACCTGCTTTGCTGGGGCCACTGGAACACGTTCTAATAGCTTTGGCAAACAACGGCCAAAAACAAACAAGTGGCAGAATCGGCCCACCTTGAACTTGTACTTGTACACAATCGTGGCCCCCTATCTGACTTCTGAGCGCGCAAAAGCTCCTCTTCAAGTTTATCCTAAAGGAACAAGAGCTGTCATGAAATGGGACCACCATTGGTCTCACTTGGACCAGGATGTCCGTGCCAAACTGGCTGCCACGGATGTAGATATACACATGGTAACTGGCTCTACAATTTCCAGCAACTTCTTTACCATTGCCGGAACCTTCTCTGTCATTACCGGAACCTACTTTACTGTTGCTGGCCGTCCCAAACACCTCCATTGTATGTACTGCTGGTACACTGTTCCTTCTTACTTTTGTAGTCTCTGCTCCCAGAAAGTGGACACTGATGGATATGTCTCTCTTATCGCAGTGCCAACGATGGTGATGGTTGTTCCTAAGGTGACTCGTCAGAACACCGAGTCAAGTTGTTGACCACCCTATAATGTGAAATACTCTGGTATGAAAATATTTCTGTCACCAACAATTCACGACATTTTCCAGGTGCTGATTCCCTTCAATTCAAATGGCAAAAAAAACATTCCAAAAGATGGTTCAGCTTTGGCTGAAGCCCAAATACAATCTGGTAACCCAGACAGCTGGACGCTATTCAATAAACCCCGGTTCCTCGATTAGTTGATTGCATTGCCGTTGTACCAGCAAGTCATGTTACTTGTGGTTTCTTTCCGTGTGCACCGCGGCATTGACGCTATTCACGGCCACGATTGCTGCTTGTACACTGGTGGAGCAAATGGTGGGATCCCATTGATGAAGTCCTTGCCGAACACCAAAGTCACACAATCATGGGCAAGGGCAAGCGGTTTTGTATGGGTATCCCTTTGGGTACCAAAGGAAACTCGTATGTCAGTCCCAACCAAATACCCACCATGAAACCAAAGACATTATTCAAGTCGAAAAAAACGAAACTTTTTGGCACAACACCCAAAGCCATTCCATCAGTGATACGAGACTTGTCCAGCATCGCTCAGCAGTCAAAGCCCACATGAACACAATTGAGTCCCACATGCCTCGAATGTCTGGCACTGTGTTGTCGGTTGGTGTGTGGTAGAAACCTTGGTCCGGTACATCGTAATACTGAAAGAGCACAGGGGGCGGCGTGGCTGGGGTCTGGCCCCCGTTGGCAACAAGTTCTTCAGGATGGGAATCCACATACGGATCGGCATAAGGATCGTTGGGCACCTCGGAGTTCAAGACATCATGCTGGCGTTGATCAGGGTCGTCTTGGTCATACGGGTAGCCATCAGGGTGGTGTTGAGCATACGGGTAGCCATCATGCTGGTATTCATCATGCCCGTAGCCATCAGGGTCGTCTTCAGCATATGGATAGCCATCAGGGTGACCTTCACCATACGGGTAGCCATGAGGCTGGTGTTCATCGTAGACATCAGGTTGGTGTTCGTCAGTAGATGCCACAAAGGACGAAGTCGCGGAAGTTGCGGTGGGAGCTGCGACATCGATCGCGGTGGCGACGTAGTCCCTGCCGCCTGCATCGGCGATGTGATCGGGCGAGGGTGACTGCCTGCGCTCGTGCACCGCGCTGGGGTGGGACAGGAGCAACCTCAAAGTAGCGAACTCCTCGCCGCACACAATGCAGGCGAGCGACGGCCCAAGAGATCTGCCAGTCTGCAGATCTCCTTGTGTGGGCGATGATGATGATGATGATGATGATGATGATGATGATGATGATGATGATGATGATGATGATGATGCAGCATTGGTGTTGCTGGTAGCTCATTGACTGCCTTGTCGGTGTTGGGCAACACCAATGCTGCATCATCATCATCATCATCAACTGGCAGATCTCTTGGGCCGTCGCTCGTGTGCTGAGGTGATGGTGACTAATTGTGGGTCCTTTTAAGGCCACAGACCGAACATAATAAAAGAATTCTCCACACGCCTCTCCTGCATTATTTGTGGCGAGGAGTTCTGCAGTTGCATCAATCTGGTTCGACTGCCTACATAGTGACACTTTTCAAAGAAATCATATAATTGTGGGTTTCGGAGAAGAGATAGAGTTCTGAGAAGAGACAGCTGTTCGTAAAAAGAAAAAAGGAAAATAGAGTATTGTTGCGGTGTGGCACACACGGATTTTTGGGCTGTGGCCCCAAGTCCCGAATTTAAGTGAGGCTTGACTTGGTTGGTTGTTTTTTTTGTGCCCCATGAAGTAGAGTCACTTGTGAGTGACAAGACTATTCTGGATGGAAATCCGAGATAAATGTAAAACTTTCACAGTACAAACCTACAATGAATCACCTCCAGAGAGCCATATAATAGGCAGTCACTGAAGACAAATGAGTACACTATATTTGCTTTGTCTCGGGTGCTTCGGCAAGAGTTACCATGATCATAGGCACAATAATGCCCTGGACTTAATCTCGTGCTTTCCCACTGTTGTAGATAAATGCCAGATGGCAATAGTCCAACAGTGTGTTTCTTTCCTTGGGGCCTCCAGATTTTCCTCTATTGTTTGCCAGAAGAGGAGCAAACTGTGGGCACATTAAAAGAATTGCTTGAGTTGTATAACTTTACAGTTAATGCAGGAGGCACTTTGGTCCCTATCAAGAATCGTCAGCGAACTGAACTGTTAGGAATCAATTTCTTAGGAAAAATCAACTTTGAAAAGGTACATGCCCTCCACACAGGAAAGACTTCCACCACCAGCGATGATCTTCCAGAGAGATAGCTGGAAGTAGGTAACAGCGGTTGTCTGATAGAGGCGGTGACAACAATAAGTATAATGAACGCGGAGGAACAAAATGCCGCATACACTTGGAATAGCCGTGGCCCAAAAGAGCTTCAAAGATGTTCAACATCTCTGATCTGTGTAGATGGCACTGGTGAAGACATGTTGCTAGCTAAAGTATTCCTTGGGTGATAAGCCAAATTTTCACCTGAAAGGAAGAAATCTGGCAGCAGCCAGCTGAAAGGGGAGAGTTCGGTGCCATGGTATTGGCGGAATTTCTCTAACTGCATTCGCTGTACGGCAAGAGCATAAAACGATCCTGGATTGGAATGTAAGGGAAAAATATCGCTTGAGCGCTATAGCGAACCAGCGGTGCGTTTTCCAATAATGCCACCAATTAGAAAAAGTGGTACTCCAACAATGAGGTGAATCTCCAGAACTTCGACAATAGTCCAGGTAGGTGGGGAATTCAAGGTAAAGAAAGCACGTGCCGCCAGTTTACTGTTCACCATGCCGAAAATAGGTCCGTGGACGTGTGTGTGGCAAACAGAACACCCAAGTGAAAGCCAGTGGCAGCTCAATTTGGTGCTTGCAAATGCCGTTTCGTGTTTTGGAGGTTTATTTCTAGCACTGTGTCTTCCCAAGAGGAATCACCTGCTCACGGCTTTGTTGGGTTTGAAGACCCTCCTGAAGGTCCATATCAAGCGTAGTTACTGCGGTGGTACTTGAATTTCGACTCGGTGCCTCTGTGGTCCACAGTGCCCTGGCATTACGTCATCCAGGGACCGGAGGGCAAAAATCGGAGGATTTTGCTCCTGCTCGATTCCGTTGACAACCAGTTTCATCAAGATTATAACAGTCACCAGGTGACAGGGATGAAATCGAGCATGAGTTGGGAATGCCTGTGGACCCACTCCACCCACTCGCACTCTCTTTTGGTTATAATGAACAATACTGCCAACCTTCAAACACTCCCCAGGTGGTGAACCTCCCAAAAAACTCGTATCACTCCAAAAGGGCCTGAGAGCGACCCTGAGTGGCCCCCCTGTTGTGAGACAGACCACTAAGAACCAGAATCCGGTCCAACCGGGAAGCACAACCGCTGAATAGCGGCGTTCCCGCAACGCCGCCGTCGAGTCGAGGCCGGGCGAGGCGATCCGATACGATCCCCCCCGGTCTGTCGCCCTCCTTCGTGTCACAAAAAAAAACCCTCCCGCGTTGCCTGCTCAACGGACTCCGCCGCCTAGTTCCCGGTCCGGCATTCAACTTTTTTTTGGGCCACCCACGCCCATGCCCAACGGATTCGCCGCTCCCAACGGTTTTTTTTTTTTTTTTTGGTGACCGCCAAACGGAAAAGAACAGGCCGCAGCGCCGCAACACCGCACCACACGGCACATCCAAGGCCGAGTGAACAAACCAGATTTCCTCATATTTGAGGCCCCCGTGTGTGTGAGGTTGGCCAGCACAGGGCTGCTTGCTCTTGCTTTTGCTCTTGCTCGCATTCTCAAGTACAACCCTCCCCACGGCATACCGCCCTATCCTGAAGCACCATTTCTACCACCCCACCTCCACATTTCTACCAAAGCCCAAAGTCAGCAACAACGGGAGCCCAAACCCTGCCACGGTACTATCACACAGACGCGCAACAGCACATCCCACAGAGGTGAGTGAAGAGCCTCACCGTCTTCACTTCGGAGTGCAACACTCTGCTTGGAAGGGTTCCTTCTCCTGAAACACTGGAGCAACAGCACCAAAAGCAAAAGCAATCACGAAAAAAATTCCCCACTTCATCAAGTTGGAGTTGGCTCCCTCTGGCTGAAGTAAAGTATGTCAATTCCTTTTCAAACTTTCCACCATGTAACAAACTGTTTTGTGAAGGGCAGCCCATATTCAGTGTTGCTTGGAGCATGGAAAGCCTTATGACTTTTTCTGCACAGAATACAGGGTTCCTGTTTGCTATCCATGCTTGCATAGTCCGGCACATCAGCACTCCCAAACTGGGGTTCCCGACAAGACAGTTCTTTTGACTACTGCCACAAAGGAGATGCAAGAAACCGCGCTGACTAAAGTAAAAAGACTTGAAGTGAAACAAGGTTCAATCTTTAAAAGGTACCATTATTCTGTTTCACAGCTCTCCTCGTGACACCCTTTTTTTTTAGGCTTGTGCAACATTGAAGAAAGAGCTGAACCAACTACGCAAACTCATTGATTGACCTGAGGGGAAAGTGCTCACTTGATGAAGCGGGAGAACGAATTGAACAACGGATGGGTTGTTCTGCTGACTATAGGGATTCATCACTAAAGAACAAAAAAGATGCTCTTCTTGCCAGCACAGCAAGACTTTTTCTCTGGGCAAGTTGCCTGTTACTGGAGGAAACTTCAGATGCAGCGACAAAAGCAGCTAATTCGATTGACCCTGCACAATTATGTACAAGCTGGGGTCAATCACAAGTTCTAAACTTGATTCCCTGTTGCAGTTTCAAGTTGTTCTAGGCAGTATGCACCACCATAAATCACATCAGGTTCTATTGGATCCTTGTTGCTCGCCTGAGGTATATTTCAGTTCTGATCTTGATCGGTGCTCTGGTGAAGTGAATGCCTTTGGAAATATCATCTTTGGTGCTCTGCTTGAGATCCCCTCCTTGAGACTTAAGTCTGTCAGGTGTTGATTTGGGGAATACTGATGGTCATCAGTTATTCTACCCTCGGTCCCACTTGTTGGACTCCAATGAAGGATACAGTAACTGTTCTGCATCTCCCCAACTTGAGCGGATCACCAATTCCGGATTTTCTTATCATTCCTTCACTCGAACGGCTG
>JAHLWZ010000399.1:687-29701 GCA_020536535.1 Pelomyxa schiedti | reverse complement strand
GTGAAGGTGTTTGTCTTCTTTTTTTGGCCTGGCTTGGGTTGCTCGTGCTGTTATGTTAAAAAAGTGAGGATTTCAACACTGTGTTGGCACTTGGTAATGTGATATCCACCGCATGGAAACCACGGGTCAGTGCGACCTCTCACACCGATTACTTGCCACTTTCGGATTCTCACAGCTCAAAAAACATATCCGATCCAGGTGCAATACTTTCCTTTCGTTCACAGGAGGTTCCCGGCAAATCAGTCAACTCAACTTCGTTGATTTGGATGATGATTTGGGTGATCAGCGCCCGGTGTAGCCCCAATTCTTCCGGCGGACCCCAAAAAACCAGCTTTCGAGGAAGAGGGCGGAATTACAGTTGGAATTGTGGAAAATTTTGTGCCATACACATGAACCGGTGGCCGCTTGTTGTCGTCATTCTGGTTCTCGTTGTGGTGTTCGGGGTCCTCGCCCCTTCGTTGTACTTCTCGTCCTCCGATGCCACCCGCATCGCTCCCGCTAAACCGGCTCCCCTGCAACACGTACACCAACAAAAAGACACAGCAGCACAACCACAGCCACGACACAAGGAGCCACAGAGTGGCAAACAACAACAACAACAACACACACAAGAAGACCAGGAACAAGAGCAACAAACAACAACCCCAACGGCCGTGGAAACCACGGAACCCAAGGGTGCAGAGCCGGAGGTTCTGCCCTCAGCGGGTCCCATTGACGCCAACGGAAGCCCAGCGAATACAGCGCATGGGGCTTCTCGGCCCAGCGACCCACAGGCCAACCTCATACACGTGCCATACAGCGTGATCACGCCGACGAGGGAGTGCCCTCCGGAAGGCGGTAACAACACTGGGAGGTGGGCCTATGTATTCTATGTGGCCTCGGATTACTATGGCGTGATGGCTGCTGTCAATGCTAGAAGGTTGCGAGATTGTTCGGTTGCCTTTCTCGTTGAAACTTGTGCTATTTTTATATTTATGTTTGTTAATGAGATATTTGTAATAAGGAAATTTTTTTAATAGGCTCTATGCATTTGGGATGAACCCCCGCATTGATGTGGTGGCTGTTGTGATGGACGGAGTTAATTCAAAAACGATGAAAATTATGGAAGACGCAGGAATTCATTGCATGTATACGAGAGAGCAGTGTCGCACAAACTGGGCTGAATGGCAGACATCCTGCATAAAACTTTACACTTTGGGGCTGGAGCAGTATGACCGTGTTGTCTACCACGACACTGATGGCCTGAAACTTCACAACTCCGATTACTTGTTTGATTTTCCTCTTGATGAAGTAACCACCTTTGCGGTAAATACTCCTACGTCTATTTCGTTGCAAGACTTACTAATCTAAACAAGCTGCCAGCGGGATATTGGTACGAAGACAGCCACTTCCAGTGGTTTACAGCACGTATGGTGTTCAAGCCGAGCCTGAAATTGCAAAAACAAGCTTTTGTCGTTTTTCAACGAACCAAGTGGAATGATGGAGAGGTAATGAGAACCGAAAATGACTGGGTATGTTGTCCTGACCACCCATTTGTAGGTTGTAAATCAAGCCATAGAAGACTTGCACATGAAAGTCATCAGGATCCCTAATATAGAACTACCACTTTTTGAGTTTCTATGCTATGATACGGCTGATAAAAAGCCGATGCTCTCTCGTTGGTGGAACCACGTGAGTCCCCGCGAAGCATCAGCCCAAGTTTCATGGATCCATTATTCCATGGGGGGCATTGGCAAACCCTGGGAGGTAACTCTATACATCACCCATTTCCTTTGACAAACTCCCCACTCCAGATGACCGCCGAAAACTTCCACAACCTATGTGGAGACCCAAACAAAGCATTTGGGTGTGGAACCATGAAAATTGCTTGCACAGAGTTCAAAGAAGCCATCCAGGGCTCTGGGCTTCCTTATTCTGGCTGCCAGTATGTCTAGAGACTTCCAGAATGGAAGTGCAAACCAAACAAAAACCCACACGGAACGTAAAACAAAAATAAAAACGTGTTTCATATCGGTCATCATTGTTATCCAAAAATGGCTAGTTGGTGGTTTGTAGTTGGGTGCACTGTGGCCGCGGTCTTTGGCTGCTACCGCTGGGCGCGTGCGAGATTTGGCAAGGAGCGTTACCATAAGTCTGGTACGGCGGCGGGCGTGGCGGCCATCCGCGCCGTGGGAACGTTCGTGCCGCTGCCCGTTGAGCGCACTGCTGCATTCCCGAAGGACGACCCTCACTTTTGTGGTGGAATACAGCCTCCTTGGCCAAGTAATAAATAACGCCCCTTGCTCTGTAACCACCGTGATGAGAATTTCGTAATTCCGTCTCCTGCGCATATACCTGTACTACTGTATTTGTATAAGGTAATAATTAAGGAATATTGGGCATGGGTAGATAGAGCGCTTTCAGGAACTGACAAAATAGTAAGAAAGGTTGTGTGAGGACGAGGTGGCTGCTTGGTTCTTGGATCCCCATGCAAGGTTCATTTTTTCCTATCTGATGAAAATTCTGCCATCTGGACTTTCAAGTTGTTTTGCACGTTATTTAGTCAAGCGCATAACAAAGTATTATCCATTTCATTCCCAATGCCTGAATATTCTCACACTGATTTTTTCTTCAAAAGGGGTTCCACCAGTGGGTTAATTGGACATGTTTGTTCGAGACTCTGGGTTTGTGATAAACAATTAATGGACGATATTACCAAGAGGAGTGTCGATGAACCAAAAAATGTCATCATCCTTGTAAGGGCACTCTGCTTGATATCCAATGCTGACTGTAACCCCATAGGGTGCAGGATTTGACTCCCGAGCAATCAGATTTTCTGAAGAGTTCCAAAAGCACAACGTCACCGTTCATGAATTTGATTTGGAGGAGAAACACATAGGAAAAATGGTGACTTCCGTAAATCCATCACCGAAAATAACTTTCACAAGGAAGTCCTACGGAACCATGGAGTTGGAAATATGCCCCATCTGAAAATGCACATTCTCAACTTGAACCAAGGGTTATCTGAAGCCCTAGACGAGTGCCACATTTCTCGCACCTGCAGAACTTATTTCATTCTAGAAGGCCTTTTGCTATATCTTCCTCCTAAAACTGTGGATGAGATCATGGGCGTTATCTCCACATTCGAGAATGCGTTGTCCTTTGTAGAAATACTCATATCAGGTTCTTTACTTACGTTTGTAATACCTTTTAACTCCTACAGGCGCGGAGCAATCTAGAGAGACCCAAGAAATGCACAAGAAACTCGCACAGCATAACGAACCAGCACTATCAAGTCTCCCAGATGCCCCAGATGGACTCAATGAGTATCTGTCAAAGTTTAAACTGCAAGTTGTAAAGTACTTCCGGCATGAGGACTTAGAGCTCTTGTTTGGGTTGGCCACAAGCCACTATTGCAGGCTGGTTACAATTGGGAGGCAGTAGAGTGTTTGATTCTATTTCAAAACAGAAAAGCAACAAAAGAAATCTTGAGTAAAGAAATTGAGGCTTCAATTTTCTTGTAGAATGGAAGAAAAAGGGTTGGATGGTAGCTTGATTGTTTGGTTGGAGGCTCAAGCTATTTTCAGTACTTCAATTTCAAAGAGAAGGGTAGAGTTTGGCATTATTGTGGGAAGGGGTTAGGGATTAAACACCAGTTTATATGAGAGTGATTATTACTATAGCTATGTATGTTGTTAGAATTAATTGCAAGGATATCCCCAGGCCGGAAAACCTCCAGCACCATAGGCATAATCAGGGGTGCATGTAATTCTGGCAACTTCACCGAGATTCATGGTAAGAACGCCCTCGTCCCAGCCTGTAAACAGTAACTAAACTCACTCTTCGGGAACAAACAAACCTTTAATCACGTTGCCGAGCCCGATTTGGAATGTAAACGGTGTCTGTCCAGGATCCTTTGTGCTAACGGAATGTTGTTACCGTAACAACAACAAGGTAAAAAAAAAAAAAAAATGGAATAAAATGAAAATAAATAAAAGGTTAAATACCTCCAGAACTTCAAAGAGAGGTTCCCATTTTTGCCGTAGCCGGTGCAATGCACTGTCACGGTCTTACCAGTTGTTGGCCTAGGTCCGTTTCCAGCCTATGTACAATTTATTTAGAACGCCGTCTCACAACGATCCTAACAAAAAGAAAGCAAAACGTGGACGGGTACAGCGCGCACCTTGATAATCTCCTTGGTGAACCCCATCGCTTTGGTTTTTTTTTATTATTTTTCGTTGCCTTTGCCCTTTCGGCAAAGGCCAAATTTGTGCCATCGATTTCGGGCAATTGGGTTGAAATCAAGGGTGTTGGACACTGGCGGCGTTGTTTGTTCACAACAAGTGAAAAAAGTGCACCCGACAGCGAAAGAAAAGGGATGAAGGACGAAATCGGCCGCCCCGAGGGGGAGCCGAGCTCGTCCCCGGGCACGGCGGCTCGGGTTCCCCCTTCTTCCTCGTCCTGCGACGACGCAGCTGCCCAGCCGGCGGCGGACCACCACCTGCCCCGGCACCACCACCACAGCAGGCAGCACTCCCAGACCACGCAGGCCCAGGCGCAAGCGGCCCTGGCCCAGCTGCCCTTTGCCCTGTCCTTGTCCACCGACTCCTTGTCGTTCGGGGCGACGTCGCCGTGCTCCCCGTCCTCTATCTCGCCCGCCACGTCGCCGGGCCCGCCGCCGCTGGGGGCCATGCCGTCCCCGACGCGGCCCCGCCACCCCTCGTCGTCCTCCGCCTCCGCCTCGGCCTCGGCCTCCTCCTCCCCAGCCAGCGGCTCCCGCTCCCGCCGCTCCTCCTCGTCCCGGCACCTCACCCCAACCGCGAGCCCCACCCACTCCCACAATCCCACCCCAACAGAGCCTGTTTGTCCACCACCACCACCACCCGAAGCTCCTGTGCAGACACCGGCACAGACACCAACAGCTGAACAACCACCTCCACCACCACAACCTCCACAACCTCCACCACCACAACCACCAACTACAGCCACAGAAAAGGAACCGGAACCCCAACCAGTAGACAGCAGCAATGCACAGAACCAATCACCCCAGCAGCCGCCGCATAAGCTGCCCCACCAACGCAGCCGTGCCGACAGCGGCGTCGTCATCGTGCGTGAGCCGGTCAGGCGCACCCACTCGCGCCACTCCACGACTTCGTCGTCCTCGGCGGCGGCTTCCTCGTCCGGCGCCACTTCCCACCCGCGGCACCACGGCCACAGCCGCAGCCGCAGCCGCAGCCACGCGCACGGCCACGTGCGCGGGCACGAGCACCAACGCGAGCACGCCCACGGCCACGCGCGCGGAAGCCGGTCGACCGCCGGTGTCCCGAACTCTGGCAGTAACGCGCCACACGACGGCGGGAGTGGTGGCACCAACAGCAGTGACCGCGGAAACGCGGGAGGAAGCAGGGCAGGGGCTTACGAGAGTGGCGGCGTCAGTGGCAAGCCCGGCGCTGGCGGGGATGCTGCGGAGGCCATGCCGATTCAGCTGAGGCAGTACCGCCCTCGCAGTGGCACTGGGAACGGCGGAAGCTGCAGCTCTGGGTCGAGTTCCGGCTCCTGTTCGAGTTCGGGCTCTGGGGACACGCCTGGCGTTGTGGGTGGCGGCAGCCCGGAAATTGGGACTGGCAAGATGACTGGGAATTTGCCTGTGTCGCTGGCAATGGGTTCGGCAGCATCCACGTCTCACCTGTGGGGCTTTGGGGGTGTTCTGACCAGGGAGAAGGTTATGGGTCTGGCCACAGGCAAGCGCGATGGTTGTGCGAACCGTGATGTTTGCCTTATTGAAGCTGCGGCGGAACCTCCGTCCTTCATGCCACTCACGGCATCTGTTTCTTGTGCATCTCTTCTGTCAACATCCTTGCCATCGGTGGCATCATTCTCATCGTCATCCTCATCCTCCTCTTCAAGCTCTCTGTCACCCTCACCTTCTCTATCTCCTTCACGTTCCCCATCCCCTGCACCACAAAAACAGACTCAACCTTCATCATCACCCACACTGGATTCTCACAACTCACCCTCAACTGTAAAAAATACCATCCAGACATCACCACAACTACCCTCTCGCACTTCCCCTGAGAAAGAACCGCAATTCCAACCTATACCCGTAATTCCACATACTGATCAAGCAAGACTAGCAACACATGAGATTGACATTCCTCCTCCTAGATCTCGAACCCCCCTTGCTCTCCGATCTAAGAGGCGATCATCCATCACTCAAGTCGTCTCACATGCTCTCTTCACACCAACAAGTGACATCGAAGGGATATTCCTGCAAGATCTTGCTGAAGAATTTTTACAAGATATTGCACCACCTAGCACCTGTATAAATAATGAGGGTTCTATTCCCCCACCTCCTCTCACATTGTTATCTCGTATCAGAACACCCACTCCTTCATCACATATCACAAATGAAATGTATATACCACCCCCTCCTCTGGATGAGTACATTCCTCCTCCCCTTTCTCCACCACCTCAATCACCACGTCCTTGCCGTTCCATACCAAGTACACCTTCCACACAATCCAGCACATCCACCACCCCAGTTTCAAGTGCATCACCTACTCCTGCTGAGCACTTACTTGTTAGTTGTTTCCAGAAACATTCCTCCCCTAACATTTCTTTTAGTGGCAAGCTGAACGAAGACAGATAAAAGTTTTAGTTTGTTGCCAGTTTATCAAGTTATATTGACGCTGACACTCCTGTTAGGTGCGTAACCGAAGGCAATTGGAGGAACTTGTTGAACTCTCGACAAGTGGTCGGCTTGTGTGCCACCGTGAAATCCCTTCATCTGATTTAGTCCCTGGTAAGTTGATAGCTAAGGGGGCTTCAGGCACTGTCTTCAGGTAGTTGTATACTGCCACCTGGTTTATCTTCCAACTGTTGTGCCTGTATCTTTTGGGGATCTGTATCAGGAAGGACTGTTCCCTTTCCTAACAAGTACTCATCAGAGGTACCTTTGAAGACAAGGAGGTGGCCTTGAAAAAATATTCTGTACATTGCCCAAGCTGGGACCCAAAGGAATTTCGTAAAGAAATTGCCATTATGAGGTATTACTGCTTTAGAGTAAATAAGGATAACATCTACAAGTTTATTGGAACACCCCAATGTAATTAAATGCATTGGAGCTTGTACAAGACATATAGATTCACTGTATATAGTGACTGAATTCATTCCCCACAGGTTGCCCTTCTCCCACTCACCTCTGTATTCACTTTCTTTGCTTTAGTTTGACTGATGTTCTCAAAGGAGGTTCGGTTTTAGAGGGGAAAAAATTTTCTCAACTGGTTAAAAGATCGCCTTTCATCTACTGTTGCAATATCGATAGCAACAGGTATAGCCCGTGGAATGAGCTACCTCCATTCCCTTGAAATGATCCATCGAGATTTAAAGAGGTACCTCTATCATACCTCTTTTCATACTTATTTTTGTCAAGTCAAAACGTTTTGGTACATTTCTTACCTTTATTTAATATTGGCTGAATATCCATAGCTCACAGCAGACATGCAACCAAAAATAATTGGTTTGTATTTGTGCGTCCAACCATGTGATTAATTATTCCACTAGATTTTGGAGCATGCAGAGTTGTCAGTAGAACGAGAGCCATGTCAATTATTGGAACGAGTATTGTTAATTCTTTCTTTATTTTCCCTAAATCCTTTAACAGCATCTTATATGGCCCCTGAAATGTTCTCAGATGAACGCTACACAGAAAAAGTTGACGTCTACTCCTTTGGAATTTGTATTTTTCCGTTGTGTTAGAGAAAAATTCTCATTATACCGTATAGTATTATGGGAGCTATTGACTCAACAAGAGGCTTTTGCATCAGTAACTAATATGGCATCGATACCAGGCAGGTCAACTTCCCTTTGGTTCTTTTTGACTTTGCCCTTCAGATTTGGTGACAAAGGGGTCTCGCCCTGATATCCCTTCTGAAGTACCTATATGTGTGCGATATCTTGTCGAGTACTTTCTAAATGGTTATAAAGCCTACTGACCTTCTATCACAGGAGCTGCTGGGATAACGAACCTTCTCACAGACCCCCATTTACTGCAATTTGCTACTATCTTGAAAATATTGTGAATAAGGATGTAGTGGTATACACTTCTCTGGCATTTTCTTTTTCTTATTTTCCCTAGAGCCCGAGGATTGGCATACCTCCAGGTTTGCACAAGCCAAAACTCTTTTTCTCATATTAAATTCTATCCTCGATTTGTATTGTTCCAACAGCCCCCAGCCCTCCTCGTAAGGAATTTCTTCTTTAGCCTTTAAAATAATTTTCGTCACAGCTCCCAGCACAGTCCGTGAGTTGAGATTTTCATCTTTTATTTTCTTATTTATTGGATAGCGCCTGCAAATATGCTATTTGTGGGCAGTAATGGCACTGTTACAGCCTATGACATGACTGGATTGGTGACCCAACCAGTGGAAGAACAGTGGCAAGTTTCTCTGAAGAACAAAGTATACTCATGGGAGTATAGGATTTATTTAACAGCCCGCAGGCGTCCTCATGCAAGAAATCTGTAATTTCTATGGCGTTTGATGTCGATCAATGGACTTTATTTGTTGCTACAAACGGTGAATTGCACACAGTCAATTGCATTACTGGAAAGTTGTGTTGGTCCATTCCTTACACTGAACTTGCCGAGGCAAATGTCATGGCTTTGATTTTATTGGCAAGGCAAGTTTAGTCTTTATTGAGTTCCCAAATAACTTTCTCTAGTTGTGTAATTGTCTCTGGGAATAGATATGTAATGTGCCTGCAAAAAGTAGTTTCCCCGAGCAAATTCTCTGTACTAATATTGGGAAGGCAAATGGCACTAAGATCTGGGCCACACAAATACCTATTAAAGCAAGATTTTCGTCTTCCCTTCTTCTCTGTGTTGCCCACAGTGCATTGTATGTTTGTGGAATGGGCCATGTATCCTTGCTGGACCTTAGAACTGGCTCCATTAAGGTGCGCCGACAAGTTTTAACTTAAGTCCTCACAGTAACAAGCAACTTATCTCTCTTGAAACTAAATTTTCTATGGGGGTTTGTGTGGGGATCCATGATGGAGAGCTATCTACTCTTACAGCCTCAACTGTTGGGTATTAGATTTTTCCCTCCCAAGTGAAATTTACCATTAACCTGTAATTCAATTTTGTTTTCACATTCATCAATTAGTCGTATATCGTTGTTCCAGTCTTTGGGAGGTACTATCAAACTTCTACGAGAGAAGAACATAACAACTCAGAGTCCTATAACACAACTCACGCACCCCTCAAACCCAAACATCGTATTCTTTGCATACTCCCACTCACCTTTGCGTGCAAAGGTATCTTTCACCGTTTTCCAATAAAAACAAAATACTAATAACCAATTCCAAGGTTAAAGCTGTAAACAAGTCCACACTTGAGCCTATTTGGGTTCACTCCATCTCAACAGCCACCTCCCCCTTAGTAACAATGGCCACTTGTCCCCATTTGCCTACATCCTTGTTTGTAGCCACTGGAGGCATTTTGTTTTGCCTTGACATGTACTCCGGTACTTTTCTGCTGCACTATTTTCGCCAAATAACTATATGCAAGGTGAGGAAAGAGGAAGAGTAAGCTTGCCGGACTGTGGAAAAGCAAATGCCTTCCTAATGCCTCTTGCTACTGTAGCACCAATGCTAATGGCCAGGTATATCCCCAGTACTAATGTAAATGCTTACCCGGTCAATGAAGTTCCGTGGGTCATTGGTATGTAGTCAATGCAACCGATTATACAGTGATACACAAATCAAAACTGCACGGAATTGTTACTGGTACAGAAAACAAAAACAATACACCACTCACTGTTGAACCAGGTACAACAATGTTTTGGAGAATGAATGAAAGCTCCTCTGGGTACCTTCTTGACCCGGTTGTGTAACAAAACTCAACACCCACAATTCGGAAAAATGTATAAAAGACACAAAGTTTTGCCAACCCGCGGTTCAGTTTGTGTCATAAAGGATGACAAACTATTCCCTAGTGTGCACACAGTGATGGGACAAAGGAATTTTGGCCTGACATCGTTTTTTCTTCTGGAGCCCCTCTATCAACGCAGCGACTCTCCGGCTAAATCCCCTGATCCCCCTTTTAGGGGAGCGGTTTTTTTTAATGTTCGCTGAACTCTGGAAAAGCAGTAATGAGAGAAGTGTGATGGTTGTTGAAGTTCTCATTACACAATAAATACAACTCAAACGGAAGATGTCAGCGACAACGGTAACAACCGGTGATGATGAGCACGCAATGGTGAAAGAAAATATGACGAGGGTGATGTCTGAAGTAAGGACTGCGGCGGAGGCAGCCCACGTGCCTTTGGTAGTTTCGTTTCTGTCGTATGTGGAACAACACGGTTTTTGTATTCATTGCCTTTTTTTTCTTTTTTTCTTGTGCAGCCAAGGTTGGTTGCAGTATCCAAGTTCAAGGGGAGTGATTTGGTGAGAAGTGCTTATGATGTTGGGCAGCGCCACTTCGGGGAGAACTATGTTTGCAGTTTTTTCTTTTTTTCTAAATTGTAGGGAATTAACACCCTAAACTCGTTTGATTAGGTGCAAGAGCTCGTGGAAAAGGCAAAGGAGGTTGTTATTTTATACTTTTTTTAAGCCTCACACGTTCTTTCCTCTTGTTAACGTTTACCACAGTTGGCAACCTTAGAGGGTATACAGTGGCACTTTATTGGCCACCTTCAATCTAACAAAGTGAAGCAACTTCTAAGTACATCTCATTCCCCTATTTTCGCCTCGTTCGCACCCTTCTCTTAAGTTTAAATTTTCGCATTGTATTTTCTTCTATCTGTTTGCCAATCTAGATTGTCAGGTGCCCCAAATTTGTATATGGTAGAAACTGTTGATAGCTTAGCTCTTGCCCAGTGTGTATGCTTTCCATAAACTAGTAGTTGACTGTATTGGAAAATGCAGGAGATTGGATAAAGGTTGGCCAGGGAAATCCCCTCTAAACATTTTCATCCAAGTCAACACTAGTCATGAGACAAGTTCGCCTGTCCCTGTATCGTTTTACTCTAACATCCACAAGATAAAAGTGGTGTGATGCCGGAAAACGTCGTAAGTGTCGCGGAGAAGATTATAACCACATGCCCGCACATCAAACTGCAAGGCCTAATGACAATAGGTGAGCAAGCCCAAAGTGAACGCGATTTCTCTGTATGGGTTTTTTGGGCAGGCTTGCTGCACTGCTAACTGTTGCCTATTAGAGCCTCATCGAGTGCAAGCAAAAAGTATGTGAAGCACTCCATTTGGATATGGCCCAGTTTGAACTAAGCATGGGAATGTCTGCTGACTTTATCCAAGCGGTATGTGCTACAGAACTTTCTATTCCAACTAAAATTGTTCTAAGATCAAAATGGGAAGCACAAATGTCAGAGTTGGATCCGTAATATTTGGGCAGAGGCACCCACAACACACTCCTCAACCCACAGAAACAACACCAAGTACCCACAATTCATAAGCCAATTCCCCCTCTTCAACTGAATGTTAATTGATCGATCAATTGACCAAGCCTTCCACTAATAAACCAAAAAGTTTTCATCCATCTACAATATACACACCGAAACTAAATCAAATTTAATTAACATCGAAACCAAAGCGAAAGGACATCATGAGTTTGGCCAGCCTCACGTGTGACGCAGCGTCGTTGGTGGTGCGAGCTGCCGACAACATCCGCAGCGCGCCGCTGATGTCGGACGGGGGCACGGCGGAGCTCGTGGCGAGGATCAGCACGGGGCACACGACGCTCAACTACATGTACCACTTCAACTTGGAGTCTTTCCCAAAGAGCGGGAAGCCTGCCGCCGTCCCACCGGTGGCCCCGCTGCCGCTGGATGTGCCGAATCTGGCGGGGATTGAGGAGAGACTGAGGGGGTGCGGGACCAGCGGGGCCACGTGGGAGGTGCTGGCCGAGGCCGTGGAGGTACTTGTGGGACTGATGAACCTGGGGCGCTGGGCCGAGTCCAACAATTGCTCCTTGCCTCGGTTTATGACGAGCGAGGAACTGGAGTCACTGGACAGGGTATTGGACGCACTCGTAGTTATGGGACGGCGGACCAGGGGCCGTTCTGATGCCGTTGTTGACAGGATTGAGGATTCCATCAATGTCAGAACTTGGTTTTCGGATTCTGAGCTTATTGAATTGGCAAAAACAGTCAAGAATGTTTGCTCTGCTATTGAGATTCCTGGATTCTCGCTGGGTGAACCCCCTCCTACTTCCTCTATTACAAAGGGTGAGAAAATGGAATTCTTCAGACCGCGTAAGTCATTCTTCAGAACTACACAGAATAATACTAAAGGTTTTCTTGATCACAGACTTTCTTGACCTCGTTACTCTGTGCCATCAGGTTGAAATTACTTCATGCTCCCAGGTGGCACTGCGCAAACTTGTAATACGAGCTTCAGGGGTCGACCAACTGCGAGAGTACATCAACATTCCACGGGTTTCATTTCCTGTGAATCTAAGAGCATGTGCGTGGAGGAAAACAGTCCTTGCACTTCTTTGTGCTACAGTTCCTCGACTAGCAAAATCAAGCAGTCTTGCTACTTTACCAGTGCCAATGCTATTGCATATAGCAAGAATGATCATGCCCCTTCCGCAGGAGTCACCATAGTGTGTTTCTTCTTTAGTTCTCCAAGGATAACCTCAGCAAGTGAGAATCGAACCGAGTTGATCCAAATAGCAACTTTGACTGGCAAGCTAATACTTCTTCCCGTTTCTGTATGAAACCATACGCTTCCCTCAATTCTAATTGACAAAAGTTGAACTCACTGCTATATGAGATCAAGGAGACAGTGGCTTCAACAGAAGGAATTCCTCCTGATCAGCAACGTAACGATTCCACTTGTACCAAAAAAAAAAACTAAACTCAAAACCAAGGGTACATCTTTGCCGGTAAGGAATTGGAGGATGGAAGAAGGTTGAGTGAATACAACATACGCAATGGCTCCAAGCTCCACCTCGTTCTTCGCCTCCGGGGTTAGAACCCTCAAGCATAATCGAAGAAAAAAGAAAAGATTTTGTGATGAAGTTTTCAGAACTGTTCCTTCCTTTTGTGCGAACAACAAACCAAGATCGAACCACCCATTGTGTGTTTTGTTTGTTTACACGGGGGAAAAGTCCAAACAAAGGATAGAGTGCCAAAGTCTTGAACGAGCTGGGCAGAAGAACTATACGAGATATTATCAGACAGATGATATATCAAATTCACATTCTTGAGCAATCAAACTCAGCCCTGCCTCGTGCTGTTACTGCATGACTGCATGACTGCATGACTGCATGACTGCAACCGAAATAGGTAGTTCTTCTCAAGTCCGCCGCAAAAGGTAATAATACATTACAATTGCCGGGTACGGAGTGGGAGCTGCAAAGAGTATAAGAAATTTTAAATTTACACGGCAAGTGGTGCACATACCAAAAGTAGGTAGGTAGTTCCAGTTCAGTTCTTCTTCAGTCTCAATGTAGTAAGTCCGCAACAAAAAGTTCAGAGAGCAAGCAGAGTTGTCAAGATACAACCAAATACCAGTCAATGGGGGGTATGGGGCTCTGCAAAAAGTATAAGAAGGAAGAAATTTTACACATTACATACCGCACTGCTGTGCAAAATGAATCACTGTGATGACATCCCAAGAAGCCAAGTACTTTGCCACAAGTCCACAACGATGAGACTGAACACTGTGTTCACCAACCACAACGCAGATCCACAACAATGCACCACGACAACACGATGGCGGAGAGATCCAGAGATCCATAAGGCCGTATAGTCGTTGAGATCTGAGGTACGATAAGAGACCATCGTAACAAAACAGGCGTTTTTTGATTATTTGATTTTTCCAAGTTGGTTTTGGGACTCTCTAACGAGCTATTTCTAAACAAGCGTAGTTGTGGACTGGGGCCTACGGTCCCTTTGGAAGGTTTGTCAAAATGCAACTTGTGGGATGGGACTACTGGGGGAATGCTTGTATTTATTATTGGGGGAATAGCCTCCTGGGGCACGTGGACTGTGTCTCTAAAAACGAAGTTCCAATGGTGGCACAGTTGCACAGGCCTGACGTGTATCACCTTGATTGAGTTTTTGAAAAACCTCACTCCTGTTTTCTTGCTGTAATTGAGGCTGAAGTGGCTTGCATACTGCTGGTGCAGTGGGTATCAATAATGACTGGGCTCATATATTTCGGCTGGTTGTTGCCACTGTGTTCCCTTGCTCTACGTGATGAAAACCACAAGCCGGATCCCTGCACTCTTCAGTTTGTGTTTGCAAATAATGTCTTTTATTGGCATTTTCACAAGGGTCATTTGCTTGTGGAACCTTACTGGAACTTCCGCAAAGAAGAGGAAAGGCTCAATTGGAATGTCTACGAGAAAACACCTCCTCCTGTGCACTTGGCTTCATTGTTGGGTGGAGTGACTCTTCAACTGGGATATTTGCTTCTATTCATTGCCAGCTCTCAGGTTGGAATGGCTGTATCTTTGCTATTGGTGGATGTAGTCCTCTGGTGGGAACTTCTTGGGGCCTCCTTTTCAGGGAAGTCAAGGGAACTTCTTGAGAGTGAGGTTGTAATGGCCGGCTCTGTCATTCACAGGAACGGCCGGAGCGTTCATTCTAATGGCCTTTCCTTGAATCCCCCGCCGTTGTACCACAGAAAGATCGTTCTTCGTCATAATAACAAAAATAATTCTTCCTGATAGACACTATCACACACAGCTCAAATGGGAACGAGAGTCTTATCAGTGGTGTGATTCTTCTCTATTGCGGAGCAACTACAAGAACTACGGCAGAGGCCAGTAAAACTGTCCCTGGCCATACAATCACACTCTAGAAACGGAGCTGCAAGGACTGGGTAGTGCCCATTGAGCAAGCCAGCAATTAAATGCCCAACGGGAAGTTCAAGATTGAGTGGAATGGAACCAAAGAGTTTGGAATTTCCTAAGGTAGTGTGTAGGGTGTATCACCCAACTAGGTAGTGGGCCCATCAACCAGAAACTTTTGGAAATGAAGGGTTCAGAGCCAACGAGCGACGCAGCAACAAAGCCGGTGGTGGTGCGGTGCGACGTCGTTGCGGATGCATTGGCGTCTATCTGCGGAGGAGAGAGCACGAGGGGCGCCGCGGCGGCAGGGAGCAGCCGTCCCGGCGGCGACGGCCCCGGGGCTCCCGCGCAGCGCGGGGACGTCCCCGTGAGGGGGGAGCGCGGCGGCGTCGCCCACGAGGGCTTCGCGACGCCTGGTGGGGGGGGCAATCCCTCGTTTGGCTACGGCGACGGCGACGGCGACGACTCCCCGAAAGCGGACACGTGGGTGTTTGGTGGATTTGTATTTTTGTACTTGTTGGGTGTGTGTGCGTGCGTGTGTGTTTGTTTGTGCATTATGGGTGGTTTTGGCTGTGTAAATTTTTGGTTTTACATGGATACGGCTAATAAGTGTATTAATTATAGGGCTGAGGAGGGATGGATTGTTATGGCAGATGATGGGGAGCAGGACGAGGGAGAGGCTGATTTGCCTGATGGACCACCTTCAGATAGTGTCTTCCAGCGTGCGTTGGAAGCGGATGTTTGTGACTTAGGTGATGCTGTTACTCCCCTAGAAACAGGCTCCTGAGCTTTAATCTTATTCTGGAACATGACAGGTCACCTCAGGCAACTATCTTGGCGTGGAGTACCTTGTAAATTCAGACCCATGGCTTGGAAGCTTCTATGTGTAGGCAAAAACCGTTGTATTCTACTCTTAATCTAACTGTAAATAAAAAATGTCAGGGATATATTCCGGTTGAAAAATCTGAAAGAGAAAGCTGTCTTCAAAGGAAAAGAGAGCTGTATTTTCATCTTGTTGATGTGCATGACTGCCCTCCCTCTAGTGTCAACTCTCTGCCCCCCGATAAAAAGAAAATTTTTCTGGAGGTTGGAGCCACTACTTTTTCCTGTAGTCTAACCTTTTTCAGATTTCTGTTGATTTACCAAGAACGCTAGCAACTGGGTTTGAAGTGTTTTGCGGAATTCCTGAAGTGCAAAAGGTTCTTCGTATAACTGTCCTTGCAAACTAAATAACTTAAATGAAAAGATTTTGGGGAGAATCAACCTTGTGTGGTCCCTCCACAACAAGCGTGTGAGCTACTTCCAAGGGTTATCTGACTGGGTATTGCTGCTGCTTTTGTGCATGATATCCGAACATTCCTTGTTTCAAGGTTGATCATTTTCTCTGTAGAATTTCCTCTTATTCATGTAGGTGATGTCTCTGCCATTGCCTTACTTGGTGACAAGTGCATCGAACTCCTCCAGTTATAACATCCATTGTTTGTCATATGCATACCTATAACATTCCCAGGCACAGTTCCCCTGATTTTCTGAGAAATGTGGAGGCGGATGTGTTTTGGTTGCTGTCTTACATGATGGACGAAATGAAGGTACATTTTTTTGGAATATTTTTCTCTTGTCCTTCAGCTTAACTCAAGTAAGAGAACAGTATTTCTTGGAAGACCACTTTGAAAATGGAGTGACCTGTTTGTTGGATAAAATGGCATATCTTATCGACCTTGCTGACAGTAAAAACACCCATTTTTTTTCGCGTGACTGTTTTTATTATGCTCATTCAAGAAAAGAGGAGATATCAGACTACTTGAACAAGCTAGAATGCAGGCCTGGGCACTATGCATTCAGATGGATAGTAGGCTCCCTCTCTTTTTATTATCAGTTAAATTTTATCTCGTTTCAACGGGGTGTAAAGAATTCCACAGGTTTGTCTAATGACCAGAGAATTTCTGGTACCTCAAACTTTGCTTATCTGGGATGCGTATGCCAAACTTTCCCCAGTATTTCGCGTAATGGGGATTAGGTATTTGGCACAAATGACAGGCTTCCCGGATTTCAATGTCTACGTTTCTGCCACTCTACTGATAACCTGCATGAAGGAATTGAAGGCTTGTCTTTCCCTTCCAATTCCGGGATTATTTTCTAACTTAAAATGAAGTTCAAACGAAACGGCCTTTCAAATGTTGATTTTTCTGGTAAGTATCTTTTTTTCACGTTACTGCTGAATATATCTCCAGAATTGTTGTATTCCTTGCAGAGACTTCCGGTTACTGACTGGACTCCAAATCAACTCTCCCGTCTTCTTCAAAGAGGTACTCCTTTTCCCCCGTTCACTACATTTCTTTTACCAACGGATTCTCAGCCCACCACCTTGTTCAACGTGACCTAGCAAATGTACAACTACCCATTACTGATCCAGAATCACAAATCACCAGTAATACTACAACAACCACCGCAACCGCAGCCACAAGCACAACTAGTTCAAGCACAGCACACAACAAGTCACTTGTTCACAGAGCCGCTCGTTCACTTGGTGACACATACCACACAGCCTTGGCCAACACCAAGAACTATCAGATGGTGTGCCAGCGTGTGGTTGTCAACCTGGTACTACAGTCAGTCTCACTCCTGCTGTTGATTGTTGCCGCCATCACCCACATCGTGATAATGTGCCTCCTCACACTTCGCAAAATCATAGCCCGTAAAAGGTCATAGGAACCCCTTCCAACACGTCTCTTAAAATTTTTGATTCTTGTTCTCTTGTTTGGAAAAAATTTAAAGAGATAGTGCGGAGTCGCGCAGCGAAATGCTGTCCTGGCTGAAAAAACACAAACACAAGAAAACCGTAGGTTCATTTCAAGACAACATCTTTTGTTTGTCATTCCAACAGTCATCAGGAAGCTAGTTCTTCGTCTGCAAACACTGCCGAAACCAAAAGCAGAACGGCGAGCCACGGCGGCGAGGATTATGGGAAACAGTACGGCCCGACCAAACAGCAGGCCGTTGCGTTCCTTATGGGATGGCACTACAGGGCTGGTGCACACAGTGTAATGACACTGGCCTCATTTGGAGTTCCTATGTCTGTGGCCAGGCTAGTTGTGGAGTTCCTTCTGGGTCTATTCCGTTTTTGCTTTTATGTCATTAACAACCTGGTGATTAACCATGTCAATGTAGGAAGTATCTGTGTGTACAGGAGAGGAAACTGGAGGACCATTGGAGATGGACTAATAGTGATTGATGACACACCACAGTGGGGGACTGTGGATGACTACTCTTGCGGTGACAGTGTTGGAGGGAGGTTGGCTTGGTTGGAACCATCCTTGCAGGAATTGTCAGGCCAAAGCGACAAGGTCTATTGGGCTTTTGATGTTGTCGAATTCCAACCTGGTGCATGCCAGGTTTGTCCCGGCCCCTCTTTGACATTTTGTTCCAGTAACATGGAATATCTTCCAGGAAGGAATTGGAGCCAGCACCACACTTGTGGGTATGGTCCTTGATTGTGCCTCAAGCGTCGGGGGCGACTACTACCCAATTACATACCCATCACTCAGCAAACGGGGTGTCAAGTCATTTGGCCTGTCACTCACCAGGGCAGTTGAGACCAGAGTCCAAGGTGCTGCAGTGACAGGCCTAAGGGTCACTGATGTGACACCGGTGACCACATCGGACCAGTTCTCATTCCTGCTCACCTTTGAATCGCCAGACAAGCAGCGCGGCCACGTTGATGTGTTCAGGAACATGAAGCCACTCGTGAGCTATGACAATGTGGACACATCAATGCCAATGTACCCGGCTGTCAGCATGTGCTGTCGCCCATCCGCCTACAAGTTCGTTATGGGCCCGACCCTCCCTTGTGGCGTGTGACCCGGTGTTGAACGAGTTGCCAGAATCAATATCAAAAGGTCAGTGCCCTTGGGTTTGGCCCGAATTCAGAAAGAGTTTGAAACAAGGAACAAGCTGTGGCAGAACAGAGAGGAGTGGTTCAAGGAAATAATTATCACCCAATGGCACGTGATTCGCACTTCTAATAAATGGTGGCAGTGCTCTTTGGCCATTCTCCAATGTTTCAACATAACGACTTAAGTTTATCACAAAACCCCGAAACACTTCCATTCAATGTGAGACATCTCCCAGACTGACATGTTGTAGGTTAAAAGGGACAGTCATAGTCCCAGTCCCTGAGGCTCAGATACTTGACTGGCTTTTACTAGGCAATCCCAGTCATGTTCCTTTGTTCCAGCAATAGCTCTTTATGTGGTACTTGCACAAAGGACCTTTGTGGGGTCCCACCCAGTGACCAATCACAGTTGAGGTCACCCCAACCTGGAACCGTATCAGGACTAGGATCCCTATCACCCAAACACTGACGTCACCATCACGCCAAAATCAGACAAAGACAATAACGAGAATCCCTTTCGGTTCGCAGTCCTGAAGGGTGCACGACAGCCCCTTCATGCCTACACCTTGTTTTAGGCACATGTGGTCCTCGCATGTCGAGCCTAAGTCGACTGAAACTGGTTGTTTTTCAGAGAAAATCATTTAAAAACAAACAACAATAAACGAACGAAATAAACGGACGAAGCGGTGACGACGTGACGCAAAAGCGACATAAATGGTACACTGCTTATTTTTTCCTACAACAGAAAACCAATCACTTATCAGGCGGCTTCGAGTCAGATCTTGCTACGTGTTTACCTCGTAGATGACACGTACAAGACAGTTACCTATCCCTTCTTCTTATCGTTGTTTATTTGCGGAGTTGCTTATGCCGAAATCACTTAACGCATTACAGGTGTACGTAGATCCAGACAATACAACAGTTGAAGACTTGTGGGCTATCATGTCTGATAAACTGGGGTTGAGTCCAGTTGATGCTGAATGTTTTTTCCTGTGGGGAATCTCTTCTGAAATGGGTACGTTTCGTTTGCCATTCCCTAAATGCAAATAACTCTGTTCACAGAGGTTCTCATGTTCTCCGACGCCAAACTGAGGTTTTTCATTTCATTTGTTCTGAAATCTTTAACTTGCACTGAAGTGACGTCATTGACGAGTGGCCGTCGCTCAAATCTGAATTGACACCACCTCCATCATTTAAACCCATGGCAACCTTAAAGCGAACAACAACGTTGATGTTTTCCAAGGAAGATGTGTACGTTGTGTTCCCTATTTAATCTCACATTCACCTTGTATCAGGAGGAGCACTAGTAAAATTAACACTGCCACACCAGCCCGCACATTCGAGACGCTCCCTGGTAAGCCAGCACCCACTCTGAGACGAAAAAGCACTCTCTCTGTCATTCCACAGTATGGCAGCTCCGGTAATCGCTCTTTATTCTGGAATATCACCGACCTCACATACAGAGACCTCCCATGAGCCACCTATGTTTAAGCTTGTATTTAGACCAACAGCTGTGCTTCCCCTGGTTAGAGAAATGCAAGCAAAATCACAGCCCGCAATTCGACTCTTTTACCTTCAGGTTTTTCCGCTCACATAACTACGATCCTATTTTAAACATGGTTAGGCAGTACATAACGTTATCTCATCTTGTTACCCTTGTGACGCGGCTCTTGCAATAAAGCTTGCAGGAATTCAATTACACGTTGCCTCTGGTGATTATAATCCTGATGTTCATAAGCCGGGCTTCTTAGTGTAAATACTATGCCACTCTGATCTCTCTTTTTTTCTTCTGAGTTTATTTGTTTACCTAACATGCTTTGTAGAGTTGAACTGCAAAAGTATGTTCCTGAGCATTTGCGTAAAACCAGAAAGGAATTGGAATGGGAACAAGCAATTTATGCCGAACACTCTCGACATGCCGGGAAAGACAAAAACTCTCTTATGGTCTTCCTCCAGCACCTTTGAGTTTTCTCAATCTCACTAAAGTTTCTCTACTTGGAAGCCACAAGAAGGTGGCGGTATTATGGAAGCACCTTCTTCTCAGCAATTTATGTCCCCACCCAACAAAGCTTTTGGAAACAAGTGTGTTTCTTAATTCCATGGGATATTACTACAACCTCACCAAAAACCAAAGCCATACCAAGGTCAAGTAATCATTGGAATCAATTTTTTTGGAGTCCATGTCATTGAACCCAGGGACATGGTGTGCTGTTTTATTCCGCCATTATCCACTGACCCAACCTTAGAAAATTGCCTCTTGCCCACATGAAAGGATAACCTGGTGGGAATCAGATAGGAGGAACTTTTCCCTCCAGTTTGTTGCTTCCACAGGTTTACCGCAGCGCCTCGCCTTCAAAACCCGACAGGTTAGAAAAATGGTAACTACTATCCCAGTGCTAACACGCACGCCACACAGTCTTCACTGATAAACGAACTCCTCCAAGACTGGGCCGAAGAATGGGGTGCTTCGGAAGGTGCTGCCTCTACATCTGCTTCTGCCTCCGCTTCCGCCTCCGCTTCCACAACGTCTACCACCACATCAGCGGCCTCTCCCACTCCCGATGATTCCTAAACCCCCTTTGTACAGTCTTTAAAGCACTTGGGTACTTCTCGTTCTTCTTTTTCTCACAACCCAGTTTTTGGAAGGTTCAAAAAAACCGATGCGACATTCGCGGAACCCCTGACGGTTCAAAAACGAAACGATGTTGTTCTGGGGCCTTTACGAAGTTGACAGTGATGGGGCGGTTACCCGGCTGCGCTACGAGCACACCCCTGGGAACAACATCGCAACCGTGTCCGACTACCTTGTCCGGTCCTTGGTGTCGCGTGACCCCGGCAACTCCATCCGCAAGTCGTACATCCACCAAAACGTCATGTTCTACGTGGCGGGCCGACCCGACGCCGTCATGGTGTGCTGCAGCTGGGCCCCGGACTACGTAAGCGGCGGCGGCGGCTCCTCCGCTGCTCGCAGGCCTCTGTCGTTCCGTGAGTGCTGGGCGTTCAACGAAGAGATGCTGGACCGGTTGCCTGTGAGGCCGCCGCCGGCTGTGTCGGGGGCGCCGCCGAGGTTCGCCGGCGGGGCAATTGTGGGAGGGGTGAGGAAGCAGTACGCCGTGATGAGGGTCACGAATGGGCCGATGATTGAGGTGCCACTTACGAAGGTAGCTGTTACTGGAACTCTGAATGGTGTGTGCTTTTGAAATTTCCTTTTGTTTTCTTTTGGCCGCTTTGTGAAATTCCTAATTCCTTCTTGTCGTGGTTATTTTATTTCCCCTTCTTGGAAGGCCTTCTGGGGGAATACACGATTACATACACTTTCACTAATGACAGTGCCAACTCCTTGGAGGTTGAATTCTGGTTCCCTTCAACACCACAGGCAACTATCCGGCGATTTATCACAACAATTGGTGAGAAGACAATAGTAGGTAGGTGCATGAAGAGCAATGCAGCTTCCGATAAGTGAGTGGTAATAAATTTATTTTATATGCTACCTTGAAGCAGATATGATGACGCCATTTCTCGGGGAAACTCAGCCACCCTTGTCGAGAGTAAAGGTGAAATTATTAAACTTTCTCTTGGGAACCTTGCTCCTCATTTGATGGCTATTGTCTCTATAACCTGCATTTGTCAATTGCTTGTCCAACCATCTCACAATGGACAAATATGGAAATTCGTACTTCCAGCTAGTTCAGGTCAGGATATTGATGAGATCGCTTCTCCACATTTTCACACCCATTTTTTCAGTTCCGCTGCTGCCAAGGAGCTCGAGCATTAGCCTGGACATCAACATGGATATCAGTATGTCCTCTTTCCTGGGGTTCTCTTCTGATTGATGAACAGAGCTACCACCCTGTGATAATGTTACTTTAGAATCACCTTCCCACACTATTACCACCACCACAACGGCCTCAGCCAATGCAAGGCTTTTCACAGTCTCCCTCTCTCTTGCAGCGATGGAGAGGGACTTTAATCTCAATGTGAATATGATAGGGATCAAGCCTTTATCTTGCATTGGCGAGTACAACTCTGCCAGTGATACAACATGTCTTGCTCTTCTTTTCACTCCCAGCATTTCCATTGAAGAGACTATAAATACAGAGCTAGTTATAATTCCCTCTTCTTTGCATGACTTTTTTCCTTACTACCTATGAAGGTTTTTCTTGTGGATAGGAGTGGTTCTATGGCAGGCCATCAAATTGAACAAGCAGTTTTATCCCTGCAGTTGTTCTTGCGCTCAATACCTGTATCAAATTCACCCTGAAATACTTACATGTGCGAAACTCTACATTAACTCCATCATTCAAGGTTGGTAACAGAATTAACGTTGTGGGGTACCATTTTTGCATCTTTGTTTTATCTTTTCCTTAATGCTATGAACTTTCCCCAAAGATTCGGAAGCACTTTTGTGAAAATGTTCCCTACTTCCGTTCCTTATACCCAACAGCAGCTTGAAATTGCCAGTGCTGCGGTTTCTGCTATCCAGGCTGACTTGGGTGGCACTAATCTTTTGGCTCCACTCAGAGATGTTCTACAACAACCTGTCCCTCCTAATTTCTCAAGGTACTTGTTCAAGAAATAAAGTATAATTGTTGAATATTCTTTGCAGGAAGGTGATTGTGATCACTGATGGCGCAGTGGAGGATACTTCATCTGTATTCGAGGCAGTCTCGCTAAGACATCACCGTGATGATTGCACAGTTTTCGCACTGGGGATCGGAGATTGCTGCAGAGAGTTGGTGACTGGTTTGGCTGAGCGAGGCAACGGCTTTGCAGATTTTGTGTTGCAAGATGAACGGATTGAACCTTCAGTATACCACTTTAAAATACACTGTACATAACATGTTGCAAGGTTATGAGATTGCTTTCATACGCCCTAGAATGTAAAATCGAGGATGTTAGTGTGAACTGGGGATATCCCACTTCGGTTTACTACCCTTCAAATCTTAGTACCTTCAATCATAGTTCCAAATTTGTGTTCGCCTATTCCAACGGAAGGTACTCACTATACTTTGCGCCCAGTTACCAATGAAGCCTCTCAAAAAGGATTCTGAGTCACAAGGATGGGCAAATAATTGTAACTGGGAGAGGAGGGAACAATCCCATCGAAGTCTCACTTCCACATTCCGAGTTTGAGGTTGTTGAAGGGGATTCACTCCACTGTCATGGGGCACGGTTCCAAAAATGCGCTTAAGTTTCTTTAATTACTCAAACAAATAGAACTCGCATACTGGAGCTGGAGAATGCTGGAAATACAGCTGCAAAAAACGAGATGATTACCATTTCGTGCAAATACGGTGTCCTGTGTTCAGAGACATCTTATGTAGCAGAATGCGCGAGGACAGATTCTGCATCGGGCTCTATGACTCACGCTCTTATAACCTCTTCCCCAGTTCCCGCTGCAACTGGATGTCCCACTTTTGATGCTTTTCAGTCTACATGGGAGGACAGGGTCACTAGGTTTTTCCTCCTCAGTAATGCACACATTTGCGCTAACATGGAGTTCCTGATTTAGAGTTCGCTCAGAGATCGAGGGAACGAGGAGCATTGTGACCCAAAATATTGAGAAGGTGCTCGAACGTGGGGAAAAAATCGAGCAAGTCATTGCCACCACTGAATCTCTGGGAGCTGGTTCCTCCTTCAGGCGCCGACAGACACCGTTGCGACAAAAGTCGGGAACAAGTGATCTCCTCACCCAAGGAGCAGAATTATTATCTCAAGCAAAAGTCTCCATTACAAGTCTGTTTGCTTCAGTGGTTTCTGCTGTGAACAATTTCTCAAGCCCTGCCAGTCCAACAAGCAACAATCCACCAGCACTCACACAAACCACAACACGAACCCCAATATCCTCAACTACACCCGCACCCTCTCCCGATGATGCCCCCAAAGAATCACCACAACCAACAACAGGCACCCTACCTAACACATCAACTCCCGCTGCCCCATGTGACACACAACACACTCCAGAAACATGTACCACAAGCTCATCGGCAACACCTATCGACCCTACTGCCACTACTCCTTGTAGTACTAATAATGCCACAACCTCGCCTCCATCTGGCAAAACTCTGGATCAACACCAACTTCTATCCAAGCTTATCATGTTCCAACGGGCTGATGGCTCGTGGCCGCACACCTGCATTGACCAGGTTGCGGAACTGATGGGCTTCCAGTGGGAAAGTGCCACTCCCCCACCTGTGATACTCCCTACATCAACAACTCGCCCAGTTACAAAGGAGGAGCTTGATTGCCTATGGGTTTCTCACATTGTACTTGGTACCAAAAGAATCCCCGTCTCTCTATTTCTTGTAGTCACTACTAATATCCACACCCATAGCGTACTTGAAAGTAGCTCTAGCAGCACTAGAAGAGGAATGGCAGCTGCTCTACCAAAAAGCAATGAGCTGGGCCAATAAGGAAGCCAGGAGACTATCTCTGGATCATGGAGCATTTCTATCAAGTGCCACAAAATTTGTTGAGTCTTTGGGGTGATTCAAAAAATGAAATTCTTTTTCCTCTTCCGGTGTTGGTGTCAGGATGATTTGACAGCAAACTCCCTCTCAAAGCCAACCCCTTTGATTTGTTCCACTTCACCTGGCTCCACACAAAATTCGACGGGACTTGAAATGTGGGGTTTCAAGAGGATGTAATTGAGGTTGAAGGCTTGCCTAGTAGAGATAGTAGTGAGTATCTGTCAGGAAGAAGATGAACGAGACTTCTGTGTATCAAATATTAACTCAAAGATGGAGCTTACTCGAAAATATAAAAAATTGCTTTCTTTGCAGGGCTGTCTCTCAACCAAAACAAGGTCATAAATATGCAAATATTGTTGGGAAGACATGGTGATCAGGTGATGTCAGAAGTGTGGAAATCGGCAAAAAACAGGGTTTTTTAGGAGTTTACTCCGAAAACGATCCTATTGCTATCGAAGGTGGTGGGTGCAAGTTTTTTCACTTGAGGTGTTGTTTTCTAAGATTGTGAGGTTTTTTTTTACTGTGGGCACACAATGACTCGACTTGTGACAAACTGTTGGAAGCAAGGTGCATTCGCTGGCTGTCAACCTATGTGAGTGCCAGCCAGAAAGGTACCTGAAATTCTTGCCATTTCTCATGTGTGATGACTAATATCAATGTTGCCCTGGCTGAATTGGATTTCCAGCACCTTGCAGCCAATTTGAAAGGGGTTACTACCTATCATTTACTTATGGATGAGTACAAGAGACGCTGTCGGAGCTTCACTCCTGTGTTCATTGCATACCACTCTGCTGTGGAGAATACTACAGTGTGCAGAGTGAGCTTGAATCATGGGATTGCAACAGCATGTGGGGTCAATGAAAAGGGGTCATTCAAGCACTCAATAAAAAGCCCTAATGTCAATGTAGTGGGAATGTTTCACATTTGGTGGATTTTTCATAAAGGAATGAACTCCTCAGAGGCCATCTCTCAATTTTTGCGTTGGTGTCACAACCATAAGTTAGATCCCCCTGATGAAACCACCATTCCCCTTCCTCTGGCCACTCATTGGTTGACTGTGCTAAATGCTGTTGTATGGGTTGAGCAAAGGATTTCTAAAGTATATTAATGACCACTGTGCAAGCAACTGGGAGCATACTTCCACCAGTGGACAAGCTTTCCCCAAGCTGTAACTGCATTAGGAGATGACCACCACTGTGGCTCCTGCTCCTAAAAAATCAAAAAGAGGTTCCACAAGGTGGTGCTTAATTCACACAAAGACACTCCCCACAATTTCACAAAACACCACCCCCTAAACAGCATCACACACGTTCCTGGCACAGAAACCACCCAGAAGCACAACCACCACTGGAAAAGCACTAGTTCGTTTTTTACCCCAAGTTTGCCGCACCCCAACTTATTGCGGAGTAAACTAAGTTGGTTCCGAAGCGGAAACTCCGAAAAGCATTGGTGTGGCGAGGTGTGATCCCCTGCGCCACAATTGGCGTACCAATTAATAATGTGTTCGGGCAAGGGTGACTGCCTGCGCTCGTGCACCGCGCTGGGGTGGGACAGGAGCAACCTCAAAGTAGCGAACTCCTCGCCGCACACAATGCAGGCGAGCGACGGCCCACTGCGGGCGACGGAGATTGAACTCGGTGTCGTGGTGGCGTGGTCTGTTGCTGGGAATGTGGACACGGACGCAGTAGTGGTCGGGGCGGCGGTGGCAGCATCCGCCCCGGTGCGTGCGCGATCTAGAAATGCACTTACGATACGAGTCGAGTCGTGGATCTGGACAGCGTACCGTGTAGATGGTCATCAGTTGTTCTACCCTCGGTCCCACTTGTTGGACTCCAATGAAGGATACAGTAACTGTTCTGCATCTCCCCAACTTGAGCGGATCACCAATTCCGGATTTTCTTATCATTCCTTCACTCGAACGGCTGAATTTCGCTGTTTGTTTTTGATTCTGACCATCGCGACACTGGTTTGCAAGTAATTTTACATCCCCCACACAATTCACCACCCCTGCCTTTATGCAGCTGAGTCCCTTCAGGTCAAGTGGCAAAACATTCCAAAAGATTCTTCTTCAACTTCAGCCAAAGCACAGATCCAATTGGATACCACAGACGACTGGACGATACTCAATCAACCTCGGTTCATCTACAATTACAGCTGTAAATGTACAAGGTTAGTGGCCGTGGTAAAAAATTCTTTTTGGTGCTTTAACGAAAATGAAGATGTCGATTTTAGCAAATCTGTAATCAGCAATGGACACCAGTTTGTGGATGCCCAGTTCGACTCTTTGAAATGTCCACCTGTGTCGCAAAGTGCACAATCAAAGACTATTCTCATTCTCTAACAGTGCTTGCTGAGACCATTGCCTGGGATGGCAAGAACGGAGGCCATTGGTGGAGGTTGCATCGGATTTTTTCCCTTGAGGGGAAAACTCAGGATATAGCATTGGGGTTTGTACATAACATACAGGCATATTTTTATTAAAATGTTGTGCAGAATCTGATAGTGCACTTGTAGCGAACACTTCATGATCACGTAGAGGCACTAGTTGCAACTTCAGTGGAGTGGAGCATGTGTGCTTCCACGAGAATTGGATTGTTCCAACTCTCCCCAAAAGAGCTCAAAACTGAGAAGCACGAGCCACCAAGTATGTCCTGCATGTTTTTTTGATTTTTTGTAAAGTGCCAAACAGCAAAGCAAGCAGAAGTCTTCTGTAATGGCATTAGATATGAGTATCAAGTGTGCCAAAGTATTTGAGCAAACTGTCTGCGTGTGGAATGAATGGGCAACAAGTTGCTGTTTGCCAAGTATTGGTTGATGCCAACGGTGAGCCACAAATATAACACTCAACAATGTGCTTAAAAACTACTTTTAAAAGTGGAAACACTCGGTGTAATAGTGGAGAGCCGCAGCTGCACATGACAATAAATCCTTAATTTGGTGTGAACAATCCCAATGTACACTTCTACAGTCTAAAAAGGAGTGCCAAAGCAGACCCTTCGACTCAGCTTAAGTGAGGGGGAGGTTCTATTAGCTTGATCTGTGTGGAAATTTCCTTGCAGTGGTATGTTCAATCTGATAAACCTTTCCTTTTTACTTTCTCTAGGCCACAACATCCAATTCACATGGAAAGAAGAGACGTACATCACATTTGATGTACTGTAAGGTCATCTTTCTGCTTTGCGCCCTCACATATGCTTGCAAAAGGGAGTATGGGACAATTTCCGCCGCATTAGATCCCTCCGGCCAAAAACTGTATGGATGGTTGTAAGTGAAAATCCACCCACATCTTTTAAGCACCAAATATACCTGCCGTTGTCTACACAGTTGATGCGAACAAAATTCATAAATGGAATGGCGTAGAGCCAAACACGTCAGGTTTGTTGATAGCCTTGCCTGGATAGAAATAAAACACTTGAAGATTTGTGAATCACTTTTGGGATCCAATCTATCCAAGGATCTTAGTCTACGAAACCGAAGGAATAGAAAAAACCCTGGCGAGGAGCACCAAGGGGATAACTCCCACTCAAAGTCAAGTAGTCCCCTTTAACATTACGACTTAATTTACTGAGGTTACTGGTAGGTTCTCGTTCAATTCGTTGCATTGGCGTCTGACTTGCAGTCCCCCCCCAACAAGCAGTGCAATACTGCACTTGTGATACTGTAATATTTCCTCCTGGGACAGGTTGTTTACTTGACGTTCACGTGCCGTGTCTTTTCTTCGCAAGTCGCCAACACACACACACACACACACACACACACACACACACACACACACACACACACACACACACACACACACACACACACACACACACACACACACACACACACACACACACACACACACACACA
>JAHLWZ010000397.1:0-12285 GCA_020536535.1 Pelomyxa schiedti | reverse complement strand
GCAGCTCCCCCATTATTTCGGGCTAAATTGGGAGTTCAAGTAATGCTGGACACACATTGTTTCAATTCGAGGTCACCCTGTCATCTCTGGGGATGTAGTAAACAGGGAATCATTCAAAAAAAGGTCACCCAACTAGAGCGCAGCCCACCAAACAAACAATAACTCAAGCAGCTGGTATTGCAAGCTCCCAAGTTATGGGACAACGCAAGAGAGCCCAAGGCAAACTAGAGGAACTTAGAACACCAATGTTCCATGAGAGGAGAACTACCTGAGAACTTGAGAGCCTACTGACAGCTATTATATCCATCTGGCCACCAAGGACTACACTACTACCCTGATTCGGCTGTAATTGCCAGTGGAGGTAATTAACAAGCCAAACCTGACTTCTATTTGATGAAGCGGACATTATGGAGTCTGGAGAATGTGTAATACCAACCGAGGAAACTCCCAGCAATTGGCGAGAGCATTTTGGTGGACCTACAGTCAGTGAGTTACTCCGAATTAGTGTGGAAAGAAGTAATTTTCAAAGGCAGCTAGTCAACTCTCGCACCAAGCTTGGAGTCAAGCAAGCAACTCTATTCTACTACTTCCAAAAAGTTTTGCACATCATTTCGAATTTCCTGTAATTGAATGAGTGACTTAGGGATAGTAATGACAAATATACTGGAAAGGGCACAGAACAACTGGCAGGCAGGCTTAAACCCAGCAGGGTTGCACAACTGGGAGATGAGTTGGGAAACGCAATGCTTGATTGAAGCCCAATGGACACAGCAGAGGCAAGCATCAGCATCATGTAACAATCTGAGTACCAACGCAGTCCAAGTTTGCAAAGCGGCAGTGTCTAGACAACAATTAACAAGGTGATTCGAAGGAAACCTCACCTCACACACCACCAAGTCCAAATTGAGATCCCTGCCAAGCAAAGGCACAAATCTGAATCAACCTAAAGGAGTCAGCCTCACAATAGAAATTCGTGGGACACAATCTGCAGCTGTATTCCAACAACTGGAATAAAACCAACATGCAGGCAATGTATCTGCATCTATTTCGTGAATGATTACTTTGGAAATCTGGGAGGTGGACTTGCCTTTGAGCAATGCAATGGCAGTGAAGGCTCCAACCTGATGGGAAAGCATGCAACAAAATGCGTTGGCAATCACAGATGAGGCACTGCGGTAATTCTCTGAGAGGGATCAGAAATCAGCTGGAAAGAAAACTGAGATACCTGTGTATGCCAGGCCAAGTAACAACGCCTTGCACTATGAGGGAAAAGAATTGAACCAAGACCCTGGATCAAAATATATCACCAGCAACAATCATGCTCAGCGTGGCTGATAGCTATTTACCCACACCTACAACACATTAAGGAAGATCAAGCAAGGAGTTTGGGCTTACAGGGCAATGACAGGCGCCACAGAAATCACCAAAAATCAAGGCAAAGTCAGTGAAAGGCAAATCCCTGAATCAGTAGAAGTCATTTGAGGATACTAGGTCCATTGTAAACGAAATTGGGACTATTGTTAGCTTCTGTGGGAAGAGAATAAAGCCCCACAGAGGGAAAAGAACGAAAGAGAGTAAGAGTGTAAAGGTTCTCTTGCTTGTTCTCGTGCTTGGGTTGCACGTGTTCAAAGGATAATTAATTTGGTGCGGTTAGGTGCGGTTAGCTTCGAAGCCACGCAGTTGAGATTGCCTCAGAATCAATCACCACTGCAGTCCGCATTAGTGTGTTCTGCGTCTCATAAGATCGTCACTGCCTTATTCCAGTAATTCCATCAAGCCCGCATTGGATCTCGAGAGTCGAGATTCGTACAGAGTCCGTAGAGTGACCATAGAGCTAAAGCTTGTGTACTTGCTACAGTACACACTATCAGGAGAGTCACCAGCAACAATAATACCAGTGAGTAGACAGGAGTACGAAATTGGAACATACCCAAAGGAAAGAACAATCATTGCCAACCATTTAGCGCTAAGAGAAAATGGAGATTCCTGGGACAATTAGCCACATAGACAGTGTATTCAGCATCAGAAATGATGCTACAAAATTGTAGAAGGCATACATCCCAGAGGCTATGTAAATTTCTTTGTTGGCAAAGCAAGAGATACAATGAAAGATTGCAAAAGGAAAGAAGCTCCATACTTGAGGAATGAAATCAGAATACAATGGAGTGAAGGCATACACAACTGGCGAAATGGAAGCAAATACAACGGACACTACCGAGCAATAACGGGATCATTGTGGCTTAGCCCTTTGTGGGGCAAAGTCTCACATTAACTGCAAAAAAAAAAAATGCACCAGTGACAACGCACATACATCCGCGATATCGACGCGGTCTCGGCACCATCAACCCGACGTCCAGCAACATGCTGGCACCACAGGAAACTCTCCCACAAGATTCACCCGACAACTCTGGCCTCACCACACCATCCGCGGACTGATGCCAACGTATCTACGTGCATTTTTACACTCTATTACCACCACCAACGCCGAATGTCCAGCACCACCCGAAACGTTCCACATACCATACCGCGGCAACCTCATGATTTATCGAACGCCACTGACCATTACCATCACCCAACATCCGTCAAAAACACAGACAGCGGCCTCTGCCACACTAATCGCAGACCAACGGCAACGTGTCAACGCCGTCTCCATGAATTTTACAGCGATTTGGCCTTACGCTAACGCTTGGTGATTGTCATCACACTCAACAGGAGGGGGAACGTGTGTACTTCCACAAAGTACACGAACTCGGCCTTGCTCGCAAGGCTTTGAAGTCTGGTGCACTTTAGTGGGATTGGAGAGACTGAGCTGGACTATTACCAGAATGAGACAGCGAAGGTAATGATCAGCGCACAGTGCAGCTGGGTGCACAAATACAGCAACAAGAACGTGGCAGGCGGTTTTGATTACATGCACACTTGTCTGAGAATCCATTTGAACATCACAGCCTTTTAACCCAATTGCACAACCACTCTGCGAGATTTTTTACACACTCCCTTTTTATCCCCTTTACAACAATGACGAGAACAAACAAGAGAACCCTCTTTATTCTCTTCACTCTCACTCGTTTTCTTCCTCTGTGGGACTTATTCTCGAGCCCACAGAAGCTAACATTTTGTTTTGTTTTGTTTTGTTTCGTTTCGTTTCACTCCGTTTCGTGTTGTTTCGTTTTGTTTGTCTTGTATTGTTCTTCCTTAGTCTTGTGTTAAACTTACTGTTGTGTTCCATTTCCTCATGGCAACATAGGGCTGATTCCCTCCGGCACTCAGTCAGACTTCTGAACCAAGCCAGAGCTACAGGTATCTTCTCTGTTTTTCTTTTTCAAGTTCTCACACTTTATAATCAGGTCGTGTTGCAACTTGTCATTGCCACGGTAAATCCACCTCCCTTTGTATTATCACCCACATTGTCCAGTGTAGTCTGCATTTAAGGAAACACTTTCACATGTAGGTACCCAGACCCAGGTTCCAGTGTTGCACACCACAGCCCTTTCCTGCATTTCCAGCACATTGAACAGTGATGCTGGTAGGTGGCTTCTTTTTTTTCTTTCCCAGGCAGCCCACATATTATTCAGGTGGCGGACCTGCTGACAATCTATCACCAAGGTGCATTCCCTCTCCCTTAACTTATCACCACTCAACAACAACAGGACAATGGACGCCACTGACAAACATAGTGCATGCCAGGCTTTACCCGCCTTCACCTGTTTCACCTCGGCACTAACACCCCTTGCTCTTGCTCTTGCTCTTGCACACCAACACTCCCGCTCACTGGGCTCCTACACTCCACTCTGCCGTGTTCCCAACTTACACTAACTCCACCCAGCTGGTGCCTGGGAAGTTGGGTAGGTCCCCTTGTCTTTCCTCTTTCTTCCTCTCACGTTTTCCACATACTAAAGCGGACACCTTTGGAAACTGTTCGGTTTGTACCCACCATAACCTTCCCTGGTCCCACTAACATGCTGTCAGGCACCCGTAATGACCAAGCTTGGAACAGCAATGATGCCAATTTCCAGGTTGAGTTCATTTCGACTCATCCTCAGACCCAAGGCCTGTAACTGCCCTTTGCCACAACATGCAAACTTTCGCCACTCTGCCAATCATGCTGTTCATCCACCATGTCACATTCCAAGGTCACCCCCCATTGTGGCTCCATTGCCCCAGGGTTCACCGGTTCCCATGGGAAAGTGCCAATTTCCAGGTTGAGTTCATTTCGACTCATCCTCAGACCCAAGGCCTGTAACTGCCCTTTGCCACAACATGCAAACTTTCGCCGTTTTGGTGGCTACCCACCCAAAAGAGGTTCGCTGTGCTCCCGCTTTTGGGTGGTTGCCTTTTTCTCCCTTTTTGTGTGTATTTTGTCTAAGACACCTGGCACTGGTTCTCACTCACCAGTGGGGTGTTTGTTTTGGTGTCTTTGGTTTATCTATGACATGGAACAGTGACCTGATGTTATTGATGAGTGTTGTTTTATTGTACATTGGGTGCAAAGAAACAATTTTTAGTGTGCACGGCAGTGAGAAGCAGCCGATTTTGCTGGGATTTGTCTAAGTTTTGTGCCCCAGGGTGGTTGCCTCAGTGGCGGCACAGTGTGTGTGTTTGCTGTCAGGTCTTGCCACAGCTGTGTGGCCCCAACATAAATGGCATGTTTGGGGTTGTGGAGACTGTGCAGTGACTTGCCTCTTTGTTTATCTCCACTACCATCAAAAAAATTGCTGCTACAAGGGGATACCAAATGTGGTACCAGCCTTGTGTTGTATATTCCATCACATTGTGCCATCTAATATTAATTGTTTTCTTTATGAATGTGTTTGTTTCTTCTTTAATTTATTTTTTAATTGTTTTTTACACATTTACGACTTGATAAGGCCTACAACTTTAAAAAAAAAAGCTACATACCACCATGCTAGTCTCAGAAAATACAGAAGGAAGTTACCTAACCAGCTGGGATTCCAGCCACCACATCTGGCACCTAAATTATCCTATGTGAGAAAACGAAGAAAGAAGAAGTCACATACTGGTGGAAAGCTGCTGTAAATACTGGTAATGCGGAGACTTCTAATACAGGTTGAATGGAAAAAAGAACTGGAGGTGCAATTAATTATTATTTATAACAAAATAAATTTGTTAAATAATAAAATCAAAAACACCACTCCTATAAATAAACAAGCAAATAGAACAGTTGTGGCAAAGAAGACAACAACGCCAGTGAATTGGCAATATGCACTCTGTGGTGGTGTTTGTTTTCAGATTGTATGTACTACTTTGAAAATCGATAACTAACGAAGTAAAATCATTTTAGGCTGATTAAACCCGCTTCTAGGGCAATACTAAGAGCGGGAATCGACGTAGCTTTGCATCTGGTCAGTGCGCACACAGAATAAGTGCAACAACTTATTAAAACGCAAATACAATCCCACAAAACCAAAACAATAAATACAAACAAATTTAATTCACCTATTGTAAATGGAGCCAAATTAATCTATGTATGTAGTTATGGCTTGATTATTCCAAGCTTCAAATTTGCAGCTTTCTATCATGCATAAACTTCTATGAACGAATTCGTTTTTCAGATGTTGTATGCATGATGTTTATCATTTTTTAAAGTATGTATGTGAGTGAAGACAGAAAAAAAGAAAGGTAAAGGTGCCAGAAACACACCTTTACCGCGTGTGGTGCAATGCATTGGGGACACACTGTGTTGTCAGAAATGTCAATGTCCGCTTCTTCTCGTTGTTGTCTGTGTTGATGTGAGAACAAGGACAAAACCGAACAAGTCCAAAACCAAACAAACACAAAGCTAGATCTTGTACAAACAAAACATACCGAAACAAAATACACTCTAAAGTCGAAAAATTTCGTAGTAGACACAGTAAAACTGCCAACAACCCTCCTCCGATCAAAACCAACTTGTTGTCAGTTGAAGGTGCGGAGGAGCGTTGAAAGCGCAACATAAATAAACGAATCGGAAAGACACAAAACGAAGAATTTGTTGCGGAAACCGCATCCACAACGGGGACCCACCAGCACCATATTTGGTCCCTCGTAGGGCTGCCGTCACTCTGAAAACAAAGGGACGTCGTCATCATCGGTTTTTTCTCAGAAACAGCCGAATTCTCCAACACGAAACGATGACGGCTGTCGATGACTTTGTGATCGAGACAGTGAGAATGTGTGCAAATGGCAACTTCAAGGAGGCAATCCCAAGGTGCAACGAAATGCTGTTGATGGTGGCAAAAACAACAGACACTGAACGAGATGAAACGAAACCTAGTCATCATCATCACTGTCATGATGTTGGTGCCAGATGGGTGGAAAAATGGAACACAAGGATGAAAAATACAAGCGCACTGCAACCCGACAATTGTGAGTCACTTGGAGGAGACTCTCTTGCAGTCACCGAGACCATTGCATGGTTCTTGTTGAGGTGGGCTGTGTTTGTTGCCACAAAGGAATTCTCTGCGATGAGGCCCTTTGCTGTGGATCCCTTGGACGAATTCCTGGACAGAGGAATGGCTGGAACGCAAGCACAAAAGCTCTTTTTCAGGAGGATTGCCCACAGAGCTGTTGAATCACAAGAGGCATCACTGAGTTCGGCTGGGAATTACCTCTTGGGTGTGATATACTCCCTTGGTGTTGGTGTGGACAAGGACACAACACTCGCAGCAGAATACTTCAGGAAAGGTGTGTCACAGGGCAGCGTTCTGTCAATGAGGAACCTGGCACTGTGTTACCTCAAGGGAAATGGAGTTCCAAAGAACGAGAATGAGGCATTCAGGCTGTTCAAGATGGGTGCCAGCATGAACTCAGCACCATGTCAGACTGAGGTGGCCACCTGCCTGGAAACTGGCGAAGGTGTTGGGCAGGACATCACAGAGGCTGTGAGAATGTACTCTGTTGCAGCACAGCAGGTGTTCCCTGATGCCATGGCACAGTTGGGATACTTCCTCACAGTTGGAACTGGGGATGGTGGCACTGCACCAAACCCAAAAGAAGGTATCACTGTGCTGAGGGAGGCAGCAGACTGGGGACACAGCAGTGCACAGGTGATGTACGCCAGGGCACTGGAGAGGGGGCACATGGGGTTCAGTGACATCAAGGAGGCGCTCAGATGGTACATGCTGGCACATGCAAACAAAGATGATGGAATACATAGCCAACATCTGCTCCCCTGTTGTTTCAGACGAGTGATTTCATAAGTTACTACTGATTCATATCTGTACAACAAACCAAAAAACAAAAGCTCTTTTTCCATTTTTAATGTCATCAGTGCCTCTGTGGTGCTGAAGTGTGCTTTCATGAAAAGCTACAAATTTTGTCGGTTATTGCTGTGGTTGGAAATTTCAGTGGCACGGAAGCCTTTGACAAACATCTTGCACAGAAGCAATCCAGACACAGCGTCAATGACTCTGATGGATACATCATCATCCAGGAGAACAGTTTCATTCCCAATCTCCAATCTCTGCCTTCCCCTCTGTGCCCTGTGTGTGCAGCACACCTTGGTTGGTTCAAACATACTGTACACCTCTATTTCAGTGTAGTCTCGGTGTTGGTATCTGTAGATAGCTGCATAGGGCCCACCAATGGCACATGTGGTCTCAGGGCGGATTGCCCTCCTCTGGCCAGTGCTCAGGCAAAGAAGGCCTTGCTCGTAAGAGAGCAGCCCATAGTCCATTCCCTGCCAGCACACATGTGAATGTATTCCCATCATCGAGTGTGATAAATGACAGTGGTGTGGAAACCAGCCTGTTCTGTGCAGCAGTGGCCTCCAGGTCAATCAGCAGTACGCCACCTTTCCACTGCACCACCAAGGAGCTGCCACTCTTGCAACCACCAAATGCCATCCTTGCCACCATTCCCGGCATCGTGACCTCGATTCTACTTTCCGTTCCATCTCCATGCTCGACACCATCGAGGTTCCACAGGCTCAGAGCGGTCGGAAATCCACCTTGTGCCCCTGAGCCCACGACCCAGCGCCTGTTGCTGCACCAAGGCCTGGACAGGTCCACCCTCATTATGAGCTTCACATCCCGCTCCCCCCCACCAACAGCAAGGGCATCATCATCACGCCTCCTCTGCCCACTGAATCTGGTGTCAATCGCACATACTTCCAACTCCCAAGGGTCATGATTTGCTCCCACCCGGGCAAACACCAGGGCGAACCGATCACCGCAAGACAGAGGCCCGACCCAGTGGAAGAAACTGCTGACTTGGTGGCGACCAAACGGGACAATTGTGGGATGGCCCACGAGCCCAAGCGTCGGCGACACGCTGATCTTGACGTACTTCTTTGCGTCTCTGCGCGCCAGCTTGGCAACAACGACTCTGGCGGGGAACACGATCCAATCGCGACCAAGGATCGACAGGGACGACGGCGTGAGGGCCGAAACAGGGCTGGATCCCCCACAACGTCCCACAATGACACCAACGCCGAGGGCAATGAATTGGGCACGTGCATCAGTTTCGAATTCGGTGTCGATCACGACCACATCACCGTCGGCCATCTTCCGTTCTTCTTTCCTGTTGTTTACTTCTCAGAAAACCATCATGTCCATTACAAGGTGGGCAACGGCAGACAACGAGGTGACATCAACGGGTGCCGCCACCACGTTCGGCCAACTTGGTGCCCTCGCCGCAGGCGCGACCGTCGCGCGGTGCGGGGCCAACAGCGCCATGCAGCGGATTATGGGACGCGGCCTCGCCACCTCGCTGGTCCGCACGCTGTGGTTCGACTGGGTCCGTCCCACAATCAAGGTTTTCCTCCTCCAAGTCTCCTGCGTCCACGACGGCACCACAGGGGTCCCCAGCACCGCCTACCGCGCCGTCTCGTTCGCCCTCTCCCCGCTCCTTCTCAGTGTCGCAGGAACCAGCAGCAGCCACGGCCCCGGCCCCACACTCGTGCCCCTGCAGTATGGCCGGCTGTTCGACGGCCGCCGTGTTGCCCACATCACCAACGGCCAGTACACGCAGCAGCCCTGGGATGGCTTCGAGCTCAGCGTCTGGGACCCTGTGGTCCCCAGAACCCCGTGGGTCACGTGCGCGCGAGGGGACACACCCGGCAAGGACTACGAGTACGAATTCACAGTCACCGCCAAATGGGCGGCGGTGGTGTCGTACCGCCGAGAGGGCCACGGCCTGCCTGCTTTTTTGACTGTGGCCAAGATGGTGCCTTGTTGTTGTTGTTGTTGTGGTGGTGGCAGTGATGGCAATGGTTATTGTGGAGATGGTGGCCACCATTCCAGTCGATCACATTGTGGAATCAACTGGAATTTCCACGCTGATTCATCGGAACGTGGTTGATGTGTTCAGGGTTTCAGACTCACTGTTCTGTGTGTCCTTCCAAACCAACAAACAGCAGGAGTGGTTCAGATTCTATCACCGTGATCAGCCCACTGTGCCTCTGGATGTTCTTCAGGAACTCAAACGCAACAAGACAAAACACAGGGGCAAACACGTGAGGAGGTTCATGGCAGTGTCTGGGTTCGTGTTCAATGTGTTTGCCAACATGGTTGATGTGATTGACCCAACAACGGGCTTCGTGATCCTCACAATCACCTTTCCTGATTTCAGTTCCATCAACCTCACTTCTCCTTTCTCTTGTTTCTTGTCACATGAAAGTAAAAGATAGTTCTTGTGATTAGTCAAGGCATTTCATTTTCTTTGAAATCATCAACAACTTCATGACAACGTGGAGTGTAACTGCCAGTCACAGGTGTCAAGACACGACACCATTTGCCGGGCTGACGACACAGCGCCAACTTGGCGCACTGGCTGCTGGTTCGGTCGCCAGGTGCGGTGCCTGTGCCCCGATTCTCCAGGTTATGGGACAGGCCCCAGCCACGTCGTTCGTTGCCATGCTGTGGTTTGACGTGGTACGTCCCACAATCAGGCTTTTCATCCTGGACGTGAGCACCGTACGCAGTGGGTCCCACCCCTGCAACCCACAAGACATTTCAGTGAGGTTTGCATTCTGCCCTCTCCTCATGAGCCTGTCACAGAGACCAGTGTGCATTCCCCCAAGGGACCTCGCCAGCGTGTCCCCAAGCCTGCCGCACCGCAGCATCATCTCGTGCTTCTTCTTATGTCTGATTCACTGTTCTGTGTGTCCTGTTGCACAGGTGAGCAGCACATCTACCACCGTGATAATTCTGCACAACCACTGAATCTCTTTCAACAAGCCAATTCCCAAATGAGTAATTTTCAGGTGACAGCAGAGTCAGGATTCATCTTCAAGGAATTTCCCAACATGATTGAGGTCATTGAGCCAACTACCGTTGTTGTCAACCTCAATTTTCCTGATGTCAGTTCCCTCAACCTTTACCATCCCTTCTCTTGTTTCTTGTTCTGAAAGTAAAAGAATTTCAACTAAACACAATACGCTACACAACGCTCGTAATAGCGACTTAGCTCTTCCTTCACAAGACCAAATAACTCAAACGCAACAATAGTCTATTCAACACTCAATTACTCAACCAATTTAACGACCATTGTGATCTCGTTGAAACGGAGATCTTATAAATGCTATGCAGGGGAATGGTGCCAAAGGTGTCAAGCTTAGCTTTGGTGAATCTCTTGCCATTCTAATCCCGCGATCTAAAGTCTATCTAGCTACCGAGAACAACGAGAACTCTTTATTCTCCCACTTCAGAATAAATTTATTTATCGGGAGTAATAATTGTTTTGCCACTGTCAGTACAAAAGGGAGTTGCACTTGCTTATGTGGGAGTTGAATGAGAATGGAGTGACCGAAAGAAAAGAGGTGATGATGAAGCCTGACATTGTGTCCATCACCACAACCTTACCGTCAAGCACCACAAACATGAAACACCTCCCACCAACAACCTGGTTGGTTGTGCTTGCAATTGCGCACACAGTCTCCACAATCCTCAGTGGTTGATCGAGGTTGTTGCAGTCCCACACCTCATACGATGCCATTTCCTTGGGGCAAATGCAGAACACAGACGAATTGACATGGATGACAGCAATTCCCCTGGGTGACAGCTGCTTGACACTCCCTGTTGTGCTGTCAACTGCCTTAACAGCCCTGCTCTCTGCGATCTCAAACCTGTCTCGCTTCTCAATGGTTGACACCACGAAAACAACTCCACCACTCCTTCTCCTCATCACACAAGCAGAACCACACGTGTGGAAAATGTATTCCCAGCTGAGTTGTCCAGAACCCACAACAACAAGCTTCTTTGATTGGACTGTGCTGCCAACATCAATCAGCGTGAGTACAGTTTTCCTCTGGAAAGTGCTGCACATCAGAACCTCATCAGGATCAAGCAAGTTGTCAAAAAAACCAATTGTGCCCCCCACGTCACTCTCAGGAATCAACACCTCAAGAGCAGGCTCCACTAAAACACAGTCACAACTGTTCCAGTTGCGCATTGACGATTCCTCAGGCAGCCTCCTGATTACCAGTGCGTGCCCAGAGTCATCAGGGACAATCAACCACCTGCTGTTGGCAAAACTGGACGGGCTGTGGAAGCCAGCTTGAAGGTAAATTGTGGGACGATCATCAATCACCCCAGCCGTCACGACAGCGCCATTGGTAGGCCCAAGCTTGGTCTCCATTGCGAAGTGTGGTGCAAGCCACTTGAGGTCTCCTTTCGTTGATGAGCATGTGACACTGCTGCTGTTCAGCACACTGTCGAGCAGTGGGGACACGATCATGGGAACCGAGTATGCTGTTGGCGGGTAGAGGTATGGCCCAAGCACCACAACTAAATGGTGCGCCGTTGCCACCACAAAGTCGCGCCACATGGAACACATTATGGGACCCACGGAGCAGATGATGCGTGCCGGGCTGCACACACCACAACGAGGGTGCGACGACGACAAAAGGGCAACAAACTGGCTCACGGCTGTTGTGCCATTCATCTCCACAACGAGAGGAGCGTCGTTCATCATTTGTGTTCCTTCTTCTATAGATCTGTTTCTCAACACCTGTTAAGAAATACACTCCGCAGCCTCGCCGCCGATCAAGTTCGACTTTATCGGCGTATCCAAGGGTTTTTTTTTGCTTTTTCCTTCGAAAAGTCATCCATTCAGTTTTCTGTTGCTTACTTAAAACCATCATGTCAATGACAAGGTGGAGCACGGAAGGCAACGAAGCGACATCAACGGGTGCCGCCACCACCCTCGGCCAACTTGGTGCCCTGGCCGCAGGCGCGACCGTCGCGCGGTGCGGGGCCGACAGCGCGATGCAGCGGGTTATGGGACGCGGCCTCGCCACCTCGCTGGTCCGCACGCTGTGGTTCGACTGGGTCCGTCCCACAATCA
>JAHLWZ010000396.1:9432-19509 GCA_020536535.1 Pelomyxa schiedti | reverse complement strand
TTCTCGGTTCTTTCATTGGAGAAGAGGACTTTGTGGCAAGGTCAGTCAAGCTGAAGGTCAACATGTGGGCTGGCAACATCCACACGCTGGAGCAATTAAAATCATTCCAGCTCCGCCTCCTATCCCGGCTTTTTTCTTTTCCCGCATTTGTGTGACTCCTTTTTTTCTTTTTCAATTTCTGTGGCATCCAAGCAAGGCAGACTTGAACTGCAGGTATTTCTCTGTTTTTTTTTTCGATTTCTCACACTTGAGACCAGGTGTAGCAGCAACTTGCTGGCTGATGTGATGAAAGCCTGTCATCACCAAGGTAAATCCCCCTCTCTCTTTGTAGGATCACCCCACTCAACGACAACAGGACCCTGGATGCCTGAAGGGCTGTCAAACAGAATGTCAGGCTTTACTTCTGCCTCCACCCACTTCACCTCGGCACTAACACCCCTCACTCTCTCGCTCTCGCTCTCTCGCTCTCTCACTGTTGCTCCTACGCACCCCACCACTGGGCTCCTACACTCCACACTTCCCTTCCCAACCTGCACCTCTGAGGGGGCTGCAACAGGGACCACCTGGGGACCACTGTGTGTCCACATTGGGAGCTCCACATCGAGCCCGTTGTGTTTTTACCTCCACTTTCTACACAGTGCCCCAGCATGAACCAGTTATGCTTTAGCCAGTGTAAAGACAACCTTGAAGGGAGTAAATGAAAATTAATGTAACTGCTTCCCAACGTTCAGAATTCTGAGTTTGCCAATGGCATGAGTATCACCAAGGGAAGCTGCCCACAGCCACAGTCTATGTGCCTGATGAATGTCCTTGGCAAAACCATCCACACCTCGGCTGTAACGCAATGCAAGGTAGTGCAGCGCCTGGGCACAACCACCATCAGCGGCCTTCTGGAACAGTGAGACTGCCTTGTGAATGTCCTTGGAAACACCATCACCATTTTCATAACAGTCACCAAGGTCGCACATCGCAATGGCATCACCAGCATCAGCAGCCCTCTCATACAGTGACACTGCCTTGTGAATGTCCTTGTCAACACCATAACCATTTTCATAACAGTCGGCAAGGTTGCACATTGCAATGGCATTACCAGCATCAGCAGCCCTCTGATACAGTGACACTGCCTTGTGAATGTCCTTGTCAACACCATAACCATTGTAATAACAGTAGCCAAGGTTGCCCATTGCAGTGGCATTACCAGCATCAGCAGCCCTCTGATACAGTGACACCGCCTTGTGAATGTCCTTGGCAACCCCCTTGCCATTTTTATAACACAAACCAAGGTTGCACATTGCAATGGCATCACCAGCATCAGCAGCCCTCTGATACAACAACACTGCTTTGCTCAGATCCCTGTCAACACCATCGCCATTTTGATAACACAAACCAAGGTTGTGCATTGCAGGGGCATTACCAGCATCAGCAGCCCTCTGATACAAAAACACTGCTTTGTGAATGTCCATGTCAACCCCCTTGCCATTTTTATAACACAAACCAAGGTTGCACATTGCCTTGGCATCACCAGCATCAGCAGCCCTCTGATACAACAACACTGCTTTGCTCAGATCCCTGTCAACACCATCGCCATTTAGATAACACACTCCAAGGTTGCACATTGCAATGGCATCACCAGCATCAGCAGCCCTCTGATACAGTGTCACTGCCTTGCTGATGTCCCTGTCAACACCACTGCCATTTTTATAACACAAACCAAGGTGGCGCATTGCGTTGGTATCACCAGCATCAGCAGCCCTCTGGAACAGCGACACTGCCTTGCTGGTGTCCCTGTCAACACCATCACCACTGTAATAACACAAACCAAGGTTGTGCATTGCAGTGGCATCACCAGAACCAGCAGCCCTCTGCCACAGCGACACTGCCTTTTGAATGTCTTTGGGAACACCATCACCATTGTAATAACATGCAGCAAGGTTGCGCATTGCGATAGTGTCACCAGCATCAGCAGCCCTCTCACAAGGCAGTGACACTGTATCAATGTCCTTGTCAACACCATTGCCTCTTTCATCACACACCCCATGGTCATGCATGTCCTGGGGATGATCAATGTGAGTTAGAAATTGGTCCCATGTCTCAGAGTGATGATGCTCAAGGACAACCCACATGCACGCATGTGTCCTGTTGTGCACTGGGTCAAATGCAAGTTCCTTTGTGGCTGGCAGAAGGTGGTTGAAATACTCTTGTGGGATGCGGTCTGTGAAGTGGCAAAGATATCGGTTTGGTTGGTGTGCATCTGAAACTGAAGCAACAATGTTCTCATTCTGATGAGATGGAGAGAGGAGGAAAAAGAAGTCAGGAGGACACACAGGCACAGAAAAAAAAAAGGTGAGGGTGGTGGTGATAAATAAAAAGCAGCTCAAGACAAAAACAAATGAAAGCAATTCCCAAAAACAAAAAGCAGAAGAAGACACAATGCCTCAAAGTCATTATCAACACTTGTTGTTGCTGTGGCAGTGAAACCATAATTGAAAAGGGCCTTGAGTACATATGACTGATGCTTGAACAACTTGGGGTGCCCCAACCCAATGCACTTCACCTCAAACCCAATCTCTGTTTTGGTTTTGGTTTTGGTTTTGGTTTTGGTTTTGGTTTTGGTTTTGGTTTTGGTTTTGGTTTTGGTTTGTTTGCAAAAGTCCCAGACAAAAAAAAAACGTAGCATTCCCCACCCCACATAGTGACATGAGTTGGTTGAATCACACACCGTCGCACCCTTGTGCGGTCATGACTCTCACGAGCCTGAAGTTTGATGCCACGACCACGCTCCCCTCGGCTGTGTTTTGCACGTTGTCGCCGACTGTGGCCGACCGCCCCAGCCTCGCGAAGAAAGCGTCACGCTCCCTTATCGACCTCTGAAACTTATCGCGGCCATCAACAAGATCCGACGTCGATGTTGTTTTGCTTTCATGGTTTCCCATTTTTTTTTGTTGTGATCTATGGTTGGAGAAAGAAAAAGAACTAACTTGTTGAGGCCAATGGACGTATGTATCACTGCTGCAGTAGTGGCAGGAGACAGCAGACCACAACAAAGCACCAAACAACCCCTTTCTTTCACCCTCTATTTTTTCCCTTTCAAATGCTCGCCGTTAGCAATGGTCCAGGGCAGTCTTTGATTGGTGCTGCATATGGCGGCGATGTGGCGACACTAAACCGGCTGTTGCGATGTAAATTCTCAACCACGGGGCTATGTATGCATCAACCCAACCCAACCCAACCCAAAACATGCCTTCCTTTGTGTGTTCACTTATGATTTGATACAAAAAGAGAACTTTGCACGCAGCGGCCTTGGGTGGATCCAGGGAACTTCGTGCGTTGGTCGACTTGTGCAAAGCGGGGCTGCTGTGAATATTCAGGTACGTATATCAGTATATGTGTATCTTCTCCTTCCTACCAATCATGATGTCCTCTCCTTTTCCAGGCTGAGGGTCTTCCTCCTTTTTGCATTGGTGCACCATCGTGGGTAACACAACCTTCCCCTTTGATGCTTCATTTCTCACCTTTTTTTCCCCCCTGTTTGATTGTGCTTGGAAACTATTTCATTTCTCAGAAAGTACTATTTCCACCCTGCTATGCCGATTAATAACTTCTCTCTTCCCAGATAGTATGTCCGGTTTTCCATTGTCTTTATCATCACTTTCTCATCATCTGGTGCTGGGAACAAATGAAATAGGGAGATGTGCGCTTTACTAACATAATACATTTTTTTTTGAAAATAAATATCCACAGACACCTTTGTATATTGCATGCAGGGGGACCATGTCGCCATTGTACACCTTCTGCTGAGTCTTAAGGACATGAATCTGAATATTAAGGTAACACCTTCACAATTCTTTTTTTTTTTCTCAAAAGGTGAGACTACTTTGGATCTTTGTGAGGTGCCAGTAATTCCGCCGAGCACTTCTCGCAAAGGTCCCTGTTTCAAACGCAACTACAAATGCTGCCACCACAATTTCAAATGCAACCGCAAATGCAACCGCTAATGCAACCAAAAATGCAACCGCAAATGCAACAACCACTTCAAATGCCACCACAATTTCAAATGCAACTGCAAATGCAACCGCAAATGCAACAACCATTTCAAATGCAACCGCGAGTGCAACCACAACCAAGTTTCAACTTCACCCAAGTGCTTTCACTGCTCAGGGCAGAGAGTAATTTATGTCTCAATGGTGATGCCCTTACCGGTGGCTCCTTTACAAACCAAAGTGAAGACAAGGAAATTGAAACAGTTGTGAAAGCCGTCAAGGCACACTTTCAAAAGGTTATTCACTCCCAAAGATTAACAACATGAGCATCACATTCCCAATAATAAATATTAACTTAATAACCACATGATGTCTCCACATAACAAAATAAACTCATCTCTGGGGCACAGTTGCTTGATGAGAACAACTTTCTCCAGGGCCGCCTTGCAGAGATTGAGAATGTCAATCAGAAATTGAGAACCGCCCAGAAGAATTGGGAGGAGGAGTCGGAGCAATTCAAGGTTTGGGGGGGTTCTTTTCTCACCAACTTGAATCACACCAAAACCCCAGCAAACAATCAGCACAATGACATCACTGATCCCGGCCGGAATATCCCAGTTTGCTGCAAAAGAACTCCTTGGAACCGGCTCATACGGAGCAGCATTCAAGGTGCAATTTCGTGGAAGCAAGGCATCCCCAGACCCGCAGATGATGGTCATGAAGCTCCAGTTCAACATGGAGAATATTTCCACACAAACGCAGCTGAGGAACAAATACATGACCGAGTGTGAGACTCTGTCGTTGATTCCTCATCACAGGAACATCATCCACCCTCTTGGTGCCTTCGTCATCCCGAGGTGTATGTGTGTGTCAACCACCTCATCTTTCCCTCACCACTGACCCAAAAAAAGTTTACCGCAAGAATTCCTTGACCTTATTCATGACCAACCAGCTTATGAGGAGTGGGCCAAGAATCACAAGTCATTCGTGTTCTTCATGCCGTGTGGTGGAGTTTGCTTGTCCGGTTCCCCGCGTTCGTTCCTGCCCTCCTTGCCCCCACAACAGCAGGTTCCGCAGGCCCAACCACGTTCTCCACCGTGGTTGTTGCTGTTGCTGTTGTTGTGTGTGACGTGAACGGCGTCCAAGACGGACAAGGGCGCGCGCTGGTGGTGAAGGCGCAAGCAAGAAGGAAAGAAGGACTTACGCCGGCCCGGCCCCACGCCGGAACTGTTCATTGTGTTTGTAAATTAGCAGAGGATGATATTCACAGCTTGCACAAGCGAGACATTATATAAGTAAAGTCAGTCATACTATGTACCTATGTAATTATTCACAGATTTTGAGAAGACAGTGGGATTTCCTTTGATGCTGCCCACTTTGCTATGTTAGTTGAAAGTCGCAAGTTCTCTGAATCCAGGGATTAATTGCCAAGCTTTACAAGGTACTTTTTTTAGTAAAAACTTGTTTAACCGTTGATGAGCCTTCCCCCAATGGTTGTTTCTGCGTTTTCCGCATTTGAGTCACTGCTGCGTGATCCAGACGACTGTGCACATAAGGCAGCTGCCTTTCCTTGTCGAATCTGTAATATGTACAATACCCTATGTCGTTAATGCAGTACTAACTCCTCTAGGTGCTGCTGCTGAGGCAACCAAGCATTATATGTGGATAGACCAAAGAATTATTCAACCAGAGCTACAGTCCTGTCTTATGTTGCCGGCTCTAAATACACCGAAAATTTACTCAATTCTCTCCCGCCACATAAGAACTGCACAACAGACTGTGCCCATGATGCCTGCATGGGACCGCAACACTGCAATAATAATTCCACAACAACTACAACATCCACGCCAAGCCTTCCGAGCCAAATTCACAGGGATAATGACAATACACGAAACGAGGGGCCCGCAAAGAACAACTCAACAGCAACTTCTTCCGAGCAAAGCACTGTAAACCATCACCCATAGGTCCACAGTCAAGCAGAGACCGACCCAAATAAGTCTGAATCGCGGAAAGGGACCCTCCAAAGGTTGCAAGACTTCTAACTTTTCTGACCAGCGACACAGGAAGTAGAGGATGTTTACAAACAATGAAATTCAAATCAAAGTTGCCAACCCATATTTTGACTCTTGCTTAACTCATCTGACAGGTAGAAGATGCCGTAGGACAAATTGCACAACTCCCAGTCACAATAGTTCACTTGCAAATTCACTGTAATTAAACTTGAATTGCATGCGGGCAAGTGGAGCAATTTCCATCCCTGAGCCTCAGTCTCAAGTACTGTTCATAAAATACATTTTGGTCTCACATATTTTACATAGCCACTGACGCAAATGAGCAGAACAGCATTACATTTGCCATAGCCGGATTTCTCATGCAACCCAGTCTGCTACCCATATTAGTTCTTACTAATCGTGGGCAAGTATGGAACCTTTTCACAGTACTTCTCCAAACTTGTTCTCTCATCTAACATATTACAATATAAAGACCACACTTATCCTGGACTCCGCCAAAAATCTTTACGAAAACAAGAACAGCGATAAGTTACCAAGTAAAAAAGACCTTGCCAAGGTACAGCCGAAGCACAATTAAAGTCGATGTACATAACCATCCCCCAGGATGTTGCCGGCTATTTAGCACGCGTTCTGGAACGGAAAGAGCAAAGTGGAACGTTGCAAGTAAGACATTCAAGACGAAAGAAAAAACCAAGTCAAAGTGCCTTCCACAGTCCTTTGTCGACACCCGCTACCCATAAAAAAAATAAAAATCCGACAGATCAATGTCCAGTCATTGGTGGGTGTGTTACCAATGGACCAACACAGCGAACCACAACGGATCGTATCGGTCCGTGACGAGGAACTCCAGCGGAGTCGGAACGACATAAGAAACCGCTAGCTGAAGGGGTAGTAGTCGCCCTAACACCTCCGCAATCTTTTTTTTTTCTCCTGTGTCTGGGGCAGTGCAGAGACTGCCAAAAAGCAGAAGCGAAAAGCACTATCAAAGAAAACCAAGGTACCTGCTCCACCTCAAAACTATTCGGATTGCTAACACAGAGGCACGACCAACTATAGGCGTTGGTTGTTGAGCACACACAAACCACAACTACCACGCAAACCACTTGCCCGAGTTCCACCTCAAGAGGGAGTGAACCAGTAACTTCCACTGCTGTTAAGAACCAAGCCAACAGCGAAGTGGCACAGAAAGCATGGGCCACCAAAAGTATACTATTTTTTTTCAGATTCTAATCTAATGATAAAAAGAATGACCCGCCAGTAGTATATCACTCATCCCCAAGAAACTTCGTACAGCTTAACATCAATTGAGGTTCCCTGACTATGTACAGGTCACAACTTATATTGTACAATTTCTCTTGCGGTCTCAGGTTAATGGTGCATTGGAAGTTATCAAGCTCTGTAAAGGAATAGTCAGCATTGACCTAGGTTCTTTTTTCTTTCCGCAACGATTTTATGTTCTCGTGGGTGAAAATATTATGAAGTTCCAGTATTATTCAAAAACTTGTCTTTAAAATACTGTCTTTTAACATGTTACCATAGCGCTGATAATGCTGAAGAGGAGTGAGGTGCATTAAATGCCTTTCTTGAGGGTGTCTGCTATCAGCAGGAAATCTCTCTGCCCCCAATATACTTTGTCACACCACACCCACAAATTGTGCTTTCTCCAGCACTACCAGTAAGTATCCAACCAGAGAATATTTCTTAAGAACTAACATGGCAAAGTCACAGTACTTAAAACCAACTCGCCTTGTTGGCAAATCTTGTTGGAGAAGCAATATGACTTTGATGAATGTATGTTCACTACGACCATTACCACTACTAAACTGCTGACCAGATTGCAATGGCCACACAAGGAACTATTTGTTGTTGCTGGGTTTTGCAGTGTTGTGTGTTTGCTTTTCACATTACCAAAGTATACATACAGCCCCTGTCCCTGTGCTCGAGTTTGGAGCCACCTATGTTTGACTTGGTGATTTGATTTCCAACCTGTATAACTTGTGCTGTCTCTACACAAGTTCTTTCTGTCTCTACAACCAATTGCACCCAGCACCACAACCAACACAATTCCAATCAAATTACACAACCTGGCTTTGTGATACCAATTCACATCCCATAATTCTGGTGGGGAAAAAAAAAGGAGGTTCTTAAGATAAAAACTGAGAAGGAAACTGGGCTCCCCCCAAATGGGTTTCAACTACATTGCATTGGAGTGATGTAAGACCGCGTTTGGCTTGCGTGGTGGAGGTGGTGGAGGAGCTCCGTGAAAGACAGGAGCACAAGTGTTCCGTCCCGTCTCATCCTGTCTCGGGAAATGGAAAGCGCCAAAGGTCAAGCAGACATGGATACCACAACGCAAAGGTGCAAAGAACCAGCAGGACCAGGCTGGAACCGTGGGTCAACCACGCAGCGGCTGGCGCCCTCCGCAGAGCCACGGGGCAGGGTCCTCCGGGGTCGAAATCCGGCTTCGGTGGTCGCTAATAAGCAGAAAGCGAAAAGGGACCATCCGCCGTGACGCGCTTTGGCTGGAAAGCGGAGCCAAGATGTGAGGGCAGACCACACCAGACACAAGATCTGGTGCTTCCTAAGCTGCAGGCAAACGTTGGGCCCAACTAGTTGCTGCTGAGTGGCAGCAGGGCACGAGAAGGGAACAAAAAAGGGGTTGAGCCTTCCCAGCTTGTTGTTAACAATGTGACTAGAACAATCGTAATCGTACTTGACTCCAATGCGCGAGAAGAATTTTTTTAATCTCGTCCTTAGGTGAAGAAAGTTGATCGGAATTGGTGATAATGATCACTACGGCAACAACGGGTAGTAGCAGCGTGAGTTTCACGACGTCGCAGTACGTGGACCTGAGGACGGACAGTGATGTGATGTGCATGCACAGCAAATACACCGTATGAATGATGTCGATGTGTACGTCCACACCTCCGCCTGCGTCTGCGTAGTGTTGATGCTGTCGTGTGGTTAATTAAAAAATCTAAAGAGCAACGAAGATTCGTTATTATTATAATCTGACCTCAATTCAGATGAGGCTGATCGTGGACACAATGTGGAGACAATCAACGGGAATATCGCACACCGAGTTGTCGAACCACGTCCTCGGTGGATCGTGGGTCAGATGGGGCTTGAACACAGGTAATCCCTTCCCTTTTTCCCACACTCACATTCTCTTCCTCAACTAAACAATGATGCACCCTCGATAGAGGCGAGATGCTCCAAGTGCAATGGGAAAAACGGAGGGGAGCTAGCGGAAATTACTCTGTGGAGTGTTCCTGATATCATCACAACCAGCTTTAATGTTCATTCTCACTCGAAGGAGGTGATTACTTTTCACGTCACTCCAAAGTGTTCTTCCACAAGGTCGCGAAATTCTATATTGATATTGTAAACTTATTAAAAAATAGATTTTGGCAATTATTTTAATCATAATATTAATATTTTAATCATTATTAATATTGACACAACTACCCAAACACTTTTATTTTCATTCCGGCAGAACACACATCAAGTCTAAGATCATGTACCTCGTGACCACGATTCCTGGCATTGGTGCTTTCTCATCCAATTCCATCTCATTATGCTCTAAACCTAGCAACCACCGCATCCAACACCGGTTATCAGGTCCCAGATTACTGCGACCCTTTTTGACTGCATCACCACCACCACCACAACAACAACATCTGCACCACCTATACACAAAAATCGAGAGCGACTCCACAACCACACCAGCACCTGCTGAGCAAGAATGCACCAGTGAACTGGCACATATTACACACACACTTGAGTTTGTATCTCTCAAAACCACATCAAACAGGCAATGCATTGTGGATAGCCGGTTCATTCCAAAGCGTGTGTTCTGAACAATTTCAACAACCAAATACACCAGTTGTGCATTGTTGCACTCTAACTTTAATACAGTTCCCGAATCCACCATTGCCGGGATCCCAGGACGAACCTTCCTTCGCAGTACTTGCTCCCAACTACTAATTCTTCTCTCTTGATGGTTTTAATCTCCACAAACAAAACAAAACAGGGCCGGCGATTTTTGTCTCCATAATGTCAATTCAAGAAGAGAACTTCCTCAC
>JAHLWZ010000394.1:1024-40113 GCA_020536535.1 Pelomyxa schiedti | reverse complement strand
TTCCCCCTCGTGCCCCGCGTGTGTCGCCTCATCCTCTCGCGGACCCATAAGTTCTACACCGCCCTCGGTGCAGCCGCAGAGGCCGGCGCCAGCTCCTGCCTCTGTTGGCTCCTCAAATCCCGCAATAACGCCGAAGGGAGCAATTTCAGCACTGAGGAAGGGAAAGAGAAAAGGGAGTTGATGTGTGTCCTGGACGGGCTGTGCTGTGGTGGCCATTTGGAGACGGCACAGATGCTGGTGGATTGTGATGATGGTGGCGGAAAGGGTGAATGGCCTGGAATAACGTGGTGGAAAAAGGAGAGGTCTGGCAGAAGAGAGAGAAGAACCCTGGGAAGTTGGTCCAGTGGGAGGAGTGGTAGCAGCAGGGGAGTTGATTGGGACCTTGCTTATCATGTGAAGTCATCCAACCTCCTGGAGAGAGTGTGTGACAAGGGGCACATGGGCGTTGCGAGGTGGCTGGTGGAGAGGTTCAACATCAGGGACGAGCCTTGGGAGCTCATCTGGGCACTCGTTGGTGCTGTGAGAGGGGGACACTTGGAGTTGGCCAAGTGGGCAGCCAGCCAGTCTGCACACGTGATCCCTTTGCTCATTAGACATAATTGTTGGGTGGAAATACACTACGAAGCATGCCAAAGTGGAAACTTGGGTGTTGTGAAGTGGTGCTTTGAGAATTTTCCACTGGAACGTGGGAAAAATTGTTCCACGCTGATCCCATGCATTGGGGACAGTGAGAGAAAAGGAGAAACTGTGGAAGTTTGCCAGTTCGTCAAGGATCACAGTCCTGCACCCTCTGATTGGCCCACTTCCTCTGAAGAAGAATTCTTCGGGAAAATTGGCAGCTTGGATGTACTCAAGTGGGCCACATCAGCGTTTCCAGAATTCACACTCTCCAAGGAAAATCTTGAGCACCTGTGTGAAGTGGCCTCAAGTGCCCATGAGATGGCCAAGTGGGTGGTTGAAGAGAAGGAAATCCACCCAAATTTGTCAGCGTTCTGTGCAGCCTGCAGAAACTCCGAAGATGACGTGCAGCTTGTGCAATGGTTGGCGTCCAAAGTTGCACCTTCTGGCGAAATTCTCCAAGATTCCTTGGTCAGTTCTTTGGAACGCAGCAACACAGCAGTTGCATCATGGCTGGATGACACCTTCCACATTGTGGAAAAATGTGGAGCTGTGTCAATCCTCGTTAATGTCTGCAAGAAAATGTTTTTTGGGGAAAGGTTGGAGGGTGTGGCATGGATCCTGAATCATCCAATGCTGGTCAGCGTTGATGAAACCACGATTGTGAAAGCTGTGAGGCACCTTGTGTTCAAAAAGAATTTGTCAGCAACACCACTCCTCATCATTGAGAAGTTCCCCATCATCAGTGAACCAACTCGCACTGAAGTTCTCATTGGTGTGTTGAAGGAAAGTGTTCAAGGTGGTGATCTCACACAAGTCAAGAAGGTGATTTCCATGTGTGAATTCACGAAAGATGCTGTTGCACAGTGCCTTGCAATCCCCGATTGCCCTTATTTGTTCTCAAGCAAATCAGTGAAGTGGTTGATCACTCAATTCCAGCTTGGGCGTGAGCACATCACACTCAACAACATTGCAATACTGAGGAATCTGCTGGCCAATGATCATTCAAGTTGTGCTGAGTGGGTCATCAACAGGTTCCACATCACCTTGGATGAGGTTGATAATTGATATTATTAAATAATATCATTTAACTCACCTTTGTGTGTCACAGGTGATTGGGTTAAACTTGGGCAAGCCACCACTTACGTTTGATCTGTTCACATGGCAGATGATGCTGAGGGTGTTCCCAGAGATGTCAATAGTTAAGGAGCACTTTTTGAGGCTTGTGACAGCCACACCAGTGATGGCACAGTTCACAATGCAGATGTTTCCTGACATCACAACTGATTGGATTGCTGAGTCCTGGTCCCATGTACCCCAGGTTCTCAGTGTCAGGCTTTGGCTTGGTGATGCCATACTACGACCAAATCCCGCACAGTCCTGGTGAGCACTTTACACCCGTAACAGGTGTTCCAACTCTCTTGAATTTTGTTTCTAGTCCGGAACCCATCACCATTCTTCAAAAAATTAATGCTTGAAGTGAGGAAACAGGAAACTTGTTAATCAATCAATCAAATACACCGTCAACCCCAAACATTATTGAAGGGCCACACACAGCCGCGGGTCCCGATTCGGTGAACACCTGCCACGCAATCGACGAAATCAATGGATCGGGGTGTGATGGTGTCGCGGATCGTGTGGGACCACGTCCTCCCCTGGCTCCTCCCCCCCGGTCTCCTCCTGTCCCACCCCGCCACCACCACCGCGACCGCGACGATCTCGGGCCGCGACGCCGCGGCGCTAATCTGCGTCGGCGAGGGCCTGTTCCCGCTGGTCCCCCGCGCCTGCCGCTCCCTGCTGCTGGCCCACTCCCGTAAATTCCGCCCGGCCCTCGACGCGGCCTCGCAGGCAGGCGCCCAGTCCTGCGTCCGCTGGCTCCTCGCAAACCACAAGACCCCTGCCGAGGAGGAAAAAATGACTGGCGGGAGACCGGGAGAGGGAGACGGGGGCAGCAGGGCGAGGAGGGCGCAGAAGGATTTGGTGTGCGTGCTCTGGGGGCTGTGCTGTGGTGGTCACTTGGAAATGGCCAAGGCACTGGTGGATGGTGGTGGCTGGCCCAACGGGTTCGTGTGGCCAATCAGGCAGGGTGAGTCTAACTCAGAGTTTGACATCAGGGATCACATCAGGGGCTCAGAGATGATGACTACCGTGTGCAGCAACGGGCACTTGGAAGTGGCCAGGTGGATTGCTGAGAGGTTCAACCTCAGGGAGCCCTGGGAGTTCGCGTGGCCACTTGCTGGTGCCGTGACAGGGGCACACCTTGATGTGGCAAAGTGGGTGGTAACCACCTCCCCAGATGTGCTTCCTTTGATTGTGAAGCATGACCGTGGAATGGGTATTGGAATTCACGGGGTGGCATGTCAGAGCGGAAGCTTGGAGGTTCTGAAGTGGGTTGACAAGGTTTCCCCACCTCCGAGTGAAATCTCGTGTGGACGACTGTTCCCCTCTGTCACTGGAACACCAACTGTGTGTGCAGATATGTTCCAGTACATCGCGAAACGCACTGGGGTTACACCTGCCACCATTGATTTCCGTGGGATGTGCAATCTCGAGGTGCTGAAGTGGGCAACAACGGTGTGTCCAACATTCTCACTCTCGCAAAAAAATATTTGTGACCTCTGTGAACTGGCAGAAGCAGTGGAAGATGCGACCAAGTGGGTTGAGGCTTCTTCAATTCGTCCCAACGTAGCGATGCTGCAAGCTGCCTGCAAAAACCGGAATGATAACGTGCAACTTGTGCAATGGTTTGCACAAAGGGTGAGGCCTTCCAAGGATCACATCCTTGATTCATTCCTACTTGCAATGGGTCGAGGAAACCGTGCCATTTCCACGTGGTTGGATAGCACCTTCAACATCTTGAATCAGGCCACTTCTTCATACAAGAGTGAGAGCAAGGCAGCTGGCGCAATCCTCATGAGGGTGTGCAAGGCTATTAATTGGTGTGAGAATCAAGAGTGCGTGGAGTGGCTTCTGAATCACCCAGCAATGGCCACACCACCTCAGGTTAGTGCAATTGTGAGAGCCATTCAGTTCCTTGTTTCAGAAAAGCGGTTGTACAAAACCCCCCTCCTACTTATTGAGAAGTTTCACATCACCAGCAAAGCAGTGGGCACAAATATTCTCAGTCGCATACTCAGCCACACTGTTCAGGGTTCCCAGTTGTCACAAGTCAAAAAAGTCATTTCCATGGGTGAATTCACAAAAGAGGAAGTTGCCCAGTGCCTTGCAAACCCTAGTTCCATTTACTTCTACTCCAGCAAATCAGTGAAGTGGTTGATAACCCACTTCAATCTTGGATGTGAGGACATCAGACTCAACAAAAATGCATTACTGAGGAACTTATTGTCCAAGGGTCATCCAGGTTGTGCCGAGTGGGTCATCAACAACTTCCACATCACCTTGGATGAGGTGTGAGAATTTCCCTTCACTGAAATCCATTCGTTTTTTACTGATTAACATCTTCATATTTCTTCAGTTTCTGAGCCTTGGCTGGGACTTTGAATTGTGGATTGGCTTCAAAGACCTGCTCACGTGGCAGATGATGCTGAGGGTTTTCCCAGGGATCACAGTTGTAACAACCAAACGGCACTTCATGTCCATTGCCAGCCAGACACCAGAAGTGGCACAGTTCACAATGAGGGTGTTCCCTGACATCACAACTGCTGACATTGTAGAGTATTGGTCAAAGCAGGTGTACCACCTTGTTCCTTTCCCCACAACCATTTGGCTTGGTGATGCAATGTTGATGACCACCAACACCTAGTGTGCTTTTTTAACAGATAACAGAGGGCATCTTCCCTCTCATGCCCCATGTGTCTCCTCATAACTGGTTCACGGTGGCGCACTTTGTGTTTTACAGAGCAATTTTCCTGTGGTTCAAAGTGTGCTGACCATTTAAGGCAATGCCACCACAAGCAGGCTTTTGCCTGGTAGTCAGGCCTTTCAAAATAAAATAAATTGGGGGGCAGGACTGGTACTGGTACTTGGGTGACCCCCTATTGGGCAGTGGTAGTCAATCACTACTCAATCATGCTGTTGTTCCTCCCTCCCTCCTCTCCTACCTCCTTCCTCTCTCAAGCAGCTTTGCAGCCTTAAAATAATATATAACATCAGCCATTCCACTTATTTTGAGCTAGGGTGCTTGTCTCAGCTGTCCATAGCGCTACTTCTATGCCCCAGTGGCTCGTGAGGTTGCAGGTTACGCACAACAGTTCATTCATTGCCTAGTGCTGTACGTAGGGTGTTTTGTAGTGTGCAATTTGAATACAAACAAAAATGGTGTTTGGTATTGTATGTTTTCTTTGAGTCTATGGAGACACCATGGTGGCTGGCATGCCAGCAAGCAAGCCCTGGTGTGGATTGTGGGTTGGTGGGGATATGTTCCCAGATGGCCTTGTTGGAGAAGTGTGAAATGAATCCATTGCCATAGGTTGAAGCAGGACATAACTTGCATAAGTGATATGGTGGAATCCTGTTTTCAGTCAGCACTGGCAGGATATTCCCGGTGTTGAGTTAACATTTCAATTTCCGGCACTGGTATCATCTAGCAGTGCGATGAGTGCAGAGACAAAGAGGTTGTGATGTACCTTTGCACATTTGAAGCTCAGGAAACCATCAGAATCAGATCCTGAGCTAAAGCATAAACTATGTACTAATATATATATAATTATGTATGTATGTAAACTATATCTACAACTAATTTTTCATTCCGTTTGTATCTATTACTTTTTTGGCATCTCTGAAGAATGTGGTCACTTTGGTCACCAATGCAATAAAGGTACACACAGGAAGCTTGGAGTGCACGTCAGTAAGTCTTAATACTATCCAGTACAGCAGAAGATTCAGGCGGCACCAAGAACAAAGCTTCTGCATTCAGTTAGCTGCCACCAACATCGGCAATCACACAGACAATACCCAATTTGGCGCACACTCATTAAACACAAACAACACATCGCGTGCATTGTGCAACAACCACCTATGACATCTTCAGCAAAAATCCAAAAAAAAAATACTTTAGAGCGCGGCGGGCAAACACAGCCGAGATGACGTAACGAGAATGTCCAATCCGATCAATGCGCGCCACCCGTCGCCCACCACACGCCTCCGACCCGTCTTTCTCGTTTTATGCTTTTTTTGAAGATCAAAACTCAGTCCACACCACCGGCATCACCTTTTTTTTTTTCTGGGTTGATTTGCCCTGGGGTTTGGTTTTGTGGTTGACTGAGGGTTCTGGTTACAGTTTGCAGTGTTATGTTCTGTGACGGTATTTAAGGAGCTAAGAATTACAGCAACTTCAGAGCAAGTGAGAGCCGGTATCTGTTGCTTGGACTGTAACTCTGGTTGTATTATCCTTTTATCTATCCACGTAAAGAATTGCGTCACAGCTTCGCCGGGAGCACCTATAGGAGTTAGTAACTATGATAATGGAGGCCGGTACCAGATATTGAGTCGGCAAGGTGGAGTTCATTGATTGCTGCTAACTTCTGGGCACACTCTTCTGGGTCATGCAGCAGAGATTCAAATGCGGAAAATACAGAAACAACTACTGGTGGAAGACTGGTTTTGTTAAAATAGCGGAGCTTAAATGCTAAGTTAAAAAGAACCTGGTAAAGGCTGAGATGTAATCTTTGGATTCAGAGAACTTCAAGCCTTCCATTAAACTTCTGAAGTGGGCACAATCAAAGAATACACTCTCCACTCTTCTTTTCGAACCTGTGAAAAGTGAGGCGTATTGGATTCCCACACATGTTGTCTTACTCATGTGTAAGTTGCAGATAACCCCTAAGCTTCATGCAATGTAGAATAAACAAATCCAGCTGATACTGATCTGCCTTCACTTCAAGTGCCTGTTTGAATTTAAGTTAAGTTTAATTTGATTTGGTGAGTTGTTACACACTGAATTATGTGCCAGATTATCACTAGTAATCGTTCCGACTTCATCACCCTGTTTACATGGAATTAGTTGAAGCTTATTTATTATTTCCGGGGGATTTAAAAGATTAGAACCCACCAACATTATTTAATAATGCAATTTGTCATTTTGTACCATTTTCTGCATCTGCTTGTCCATTCTTAGCGAGTTTTTGAGCATTCTTTGTCGGCGCCATTTTCTATCAGAAGTGTTGGCCTTGTCGAGGTATTCCTTCTTCCTAATTGCTACCTCCTTGTACTTGAGGGTATTTTCTGGAGTCAAATACGCAGGCGGTTCACACTCCTCAGGCTGTGCAGGGGAAAAAGTTGGAACCTCAGAGGTGCTTAAGGAAGAATTTGTGGCAGTTGTCTTTGAATTCTCCAAGATCACGGCGTACTTCTTACGGCGTTGTTTGTTCTTTTTCAGCAGTGCAGCCGGACTTTTGATAGTTGTCGTACGCGGTTTGGAGGATGCAGTGGTTGTAGTACGCGGCTTGGGATGTTGTGGTTGCAATGAATGGGAGCCGGCATAGCGTCCTCTTTTTCTTTCTGGTTGATGATAAGATTTCTGCCGAGAAAAAGGCAATACCTTGGTGCCCCTCACTCGGCTGTTGCATAACTGTGTGATCAGCCTCATGACTGGAATCGCATGATGCAGTAACGGGAGTTGGGCTCTTTGGAACGGCACAAGAGTTATGACAGAATGAAAAAAGAAGAATAGGCAATATACAAAAGGAGGAGGAACCTCGAAACTGCTCCAGTCACTACCATACTCAGAGAGGGAAATAAAATCGTCCTCAGTGCTTGAATTTGTGGAAGTTGGTGGGATCGAGATCGAGATGTGTTCTTGCGTCATGATTCCCACCGCGTGCTCAGTCCCATTCCCATTATCGCTGTTTTCCGAAGCAGATGCAACGCTAGTAGTGCTAGATGCCGTCGATGTCCCATAAGCAGTCGATGCGCCCGTCAGATGCCCTTCTTTCTTCATCCGGCTTGCAAAGCAAAGAGATTGGTTGCCACAGCACCGACCAAGGAAAATTCCAAAGAAATGTGATCTGATCTGCCCTGATGAGATGTGATAAAACACCAAAGACCAAACCTGAGGGTCGACAACGTTGGGGATCGTCTCCCATAATGGCACTGTTGGGAAACGTGGTCGAAAGGCCAACGGCCCGATCTATCGAGGGATCGCAGGTGGACCAGAAGGCCACAAGTGTTGTGGATCGGGCCCAATGTGCGTGTAGGTGTCTCTGTTGTCCCATAGTCGATGAGCGGTGCAATGCTAAACAAAAAGATTATTATCCATACAGGAAAACTGATTAGTTCCCGGAATACATTTGAGAGTACTCCATCCTGTCCACCCTAACTCCAAAAATTTCCCAATTTAAGCGTCAAATCGGAACCAAAGTGAGCCTCCAAATTGCTTAACTAGTGCACACTTGGATGTTAGAAGCAGAAAGCCAATAAAAAGGACAAACCAAGTTTGCTGCCAACTTGCGGAAGTCTTGAACATAACAGCAGCTTGTCAATCTGTGCCTTGGTTAGTTGGGGGAAAAAAAAGGGAGAAGGACATACCGGAGTCGGCAACCGGGACCCAGGCAGACTCTCTTGCTCTTTGCAAGGGACAAAGGTGCATAGATCAAATAATGGTCGCCTGTTGTCATGTGAACCTGTGTGGATGTTAGAAACAGAAAGTCAATAAACGGGATTTGCGTCACCAGCAGGGTTCTTTGTAAAGAGTCAGAAATTTCACAATTCCACCAACTGTGACTTCGGGACTTGGGGTAAAATACAAAAAAGACCAGTTTCCTGAGTGACAACAAGAAACACATGTGAACACTGTGTTGCCCACACTGTCGTTATGCAGTGATTTTAATAGACGTCACACCAGAACAGTGGTGGACTTGTCCTGACACCCAAACACAAGACCGTCGCACCACCGTGATCGAGGCCACACACTCCCCCCCGTTTTTCTCCCTCCAACAACAAAAGCACGGTCACACACGACGTTCAGAACGAAACCCAGCCCCCGATGTTTTTTTGATGGGTTGTCCGGTGCGGGACAACAAAGGACAAAATTTTTTCCTGATGTCGACGGTGCGTACCGAGTATCACAACCGAGTTGTGTGGTTGTCGAGGCTATTGTGGGACAACGTGGTCCCGTGGCTTGTCGTGTCCCCAACCAACAACGGCGATGGTGATGATGATCCCACAATTACAAGTGAGGACAGTGTGACGCTGATGAGTGTCGGCGAGGGCATCTTCTCTCTCGTTCCCCGCGTGTGTCGCCTGGTGCTGTCGCACGACAACAAGTACTACAACGCACTCGAGGCGGCAGCCGAGGCCGGGGCCCAGTCGTGCCTCAATTGGCTCATCACGAACCACACCAACAACAACAACTACGACGACGAGGTCAATGACCAAGCAGGGAACCGGAGGAACGAGACCAAGGAGTTTATTCGCGTCCTTGGGGGCCTGTGCCGCGCTGGCCACCTGGACGCCGCAACAAGGCTCGTGGATGTTTATCGTGGTGGTCACGGTCGCTGGCCAAGCAGTGGGATCACGTGGGGGGGCGGTTGTGGTGAAGGGGAGGAGGCATACATTTCTGAGCACGTGAAGATGGAGAATACAATTTCTGAGGTGTGCAGCAGGGGTCACTTGGATGTGGCAAAGTGGATGGTTGAGAGGTTTGGGTACACTGGCCATCATTGGGAGCTGTATGGGCCACTGACTGCAGCTCTTTCCAAGGGGAGGCTGGAAGTAGCCAAGTGGATTATGGGTGAAATAAGTGATCCACAGAGTGTGAAAAAGTACTTCTCTGGAAGACCTCGGATCATTCATGGCTTGGCATGTCGGAGTGGAAACGTGGAAGCCATAAAGTGGGTGCTTCACATGTTCCCTTTGGACTATACAATCACTGGAGGCATCTTTTTTAATTTCCTCAGAGAAAATTGCACTGCTGTGTGCGAGTGCATCAAAGAGCACCTTCCGCTTCCATTTAATCCTGGTGACATCCCAAATGCAGAGGTGCTCAGATGGACAACTTCTGCATTTCCTTCATTCAAGATCACCAGTGAAATCATTCAGATCGTTTGCCCCAAAGAAGGTGGGCTTGATCTTCTGAAGTGGGCCGTTGAGGACCACTCAGTCACACCAACACCAAAACTGTTTCGTGCAGCCTGCAAAAACCGAACCGAAAATTTGGAGGTGATGAAGTGGCTGTCAACAAAGGTGAGTCTTTCACCAGAGGATGCCTGTGAGTGTTTCGCCATTTCACTGTCCATCAACAACATCACCACTGCGTCTTGGTTGGATGAGTCATTCGGCATCATGAAACGTGCCACAACCACTCCATTTGGAGTAGGTTCAGTCTTTGTGAGGGTGTGCAAACACATCACACAGGAAAGAAGAATAGAGGGTGTAAAATGGATCCTGAATCATCCAGGGATGTCAAAGGTGGAAGAGAGCCTGATTGTGAAAGCTGTGAGGCACCTCGTGTTCAAAAAGAATTTGTCAGCAACACCACTCCTCATCATTGAGAAGTTCCCCCTCATCAGTGAACCAACTCGCACCGAGGTGCTCATTGGTGTACTGCAGGAAAGTGTTCAAAATGACACCATCACACAAGTCAAGAAGGTGATTTCCATGTGTGAATTCACAAAAGAGTCTGTTGCCCAGTGCCTTGCAAACCCTGAGTTGAATGTGTTTGGGTCAATGAAGGCATTAAAGTGGTTGAGCACACACTTCCAACTCGAACGTGAGCACATCACACTCAACAACAACACGTTGCTTCAAAACCTCCTTACACATAGAAAGGCCAGTTGTGCAGAGTGGGTCATCAACAGATTCCACATCACCTTGGATGAGGTGTGATTTTCCCTTCCCAAAAAGACATTTTTAAGCCGCTTTCTTTGTGACCAGGTGCTGCTGCTAACCTGGGAGCCATCTCCCTTCATTGACTCAGACCTGTTCACATGGCAGATGATGCTGAGGGTGTTCCCAGGTATCACTGCAGAAACCGTGAAACAGCACTGGATGTGCCTTTTTACACACACACCAGTGATGGCCCAGTTCACGATGAGGGTGTTCCCTGACATCACAACACGTGACGTTGCTGATTACTGGTCAAAACAGAAGCTGTGGAAGAGGCCCTCAAGCATCCGCAATTGGCTTGGTGACGCCTTCCCAATCCTCCATAAGCTGTCATAAAATGAAGGAGGTGTTTATTTATTTTGATTAACGGAACGATCGATCAGAAAAAAAACGATCCTGTCAGACAGGCGTTCCGCCGAAGGGATAATCATTATCCTTTTTTTTCTGTGAAATGATGGGGGACACGGGTGGTCGTCAAAGAACGAGGGAGGAACACAACGATCGGGTTCTGTTGGTGTCGCGGATCGTGTGGGACAACGTTGTCCAGTGGTTGTTGCCGTCGTCGCGACGATCGTGGTCGACGCCCCCACCAGATCTGACGAGGGAGCACTGCGTGACACTGGCGAGGGTCGGCGAGGGCGTATTCCCCCTCGTGCCCCGCGTGTGTCGCCTCATCCTATCGCGGACCCATAAGTACTACACCGCCCTCGGTGCAGCCGCAGAGGCCGGCGCCAGCTCCTGCCTCTGTTGGCTCCTCAAATCCCACAATAGCAACAACAACACTGAAAGGAGCAATTTCAGCACTGAGGAAGTGAAAGAGAAAAGGGAGTTGATGTGTGTCCTGGATGGGCTGTGCTGTGGTGGTCATTCGGAGATGGCACAAGCACTGGTGGATTATCATCATGGTGGTGGCATTTTGCCTGGAATAACGTGGCGGAAACAGGAGAGGTCTGACCCCGAGAGAAGAACCCCTGGTTTCTGGTACAGTGGGAGGAGTAGTGGCAGTGGTGGGGGTGAATCAGACCCAGGGACAAGGGTGGAGAGGAGGGGAGTTGATTGGGACCTTGCTTATCATGTGAAGTCATCCAACCTCCTGGAGAGAGTGTGTGACAAGGGGCACATGGGCGTTGCGAGGTGGCTGGTGGAGAGGTTCGACATCAGGGACGAGCCTTGGGAGCTCATCTGGGCACTCGTTGGTGCTGTCAGAGGGGGACACTTGGAGTTGGCCAAGTGGGCAGCCAGCCAGTCTGTGCACGTGATCCCTTTGCTCATTAGGCATGAGGGTTTGGTGGACTACGAAGCATGCCAAAGTGGAAACTTGGGTGTTGTGAAGTGGTGCTTTGAGAATTTTCCACTGGGACGTGATACTACGTGTTTCAAGCTGATCCCATGCATTGGGGACAGTGAGAGAAAAGGAGAAACTGTGGAAGTTTGCCAGTTCGTCAAGGATCACAGTCCTGCACCCTCTGATTGGCCCACTTCCTCTGAAGAAGAATTCTTCGGGAAAATTGGCAGCTTGGATGTACTCAAGTGGGCCACATCAGCGTTTCCAGAATTCACACTCTCCAAGGAAAATCTTGAGCACCTGTGTGAAGTGGCCTCAAGTGCCCATGAGATGGCCAAGTGGGTGGTTGAAGAGAAGGAAATCCACCCAAATTTGTCAGCGTTCTGTGCAGCCTGCAGAAACTCCGAAGATGACGTGCAGCTTGTGCAATGGTTGGCGTCCAAAGTTGCACCTTCTGGCGAAATTCTCCAAGATTCCTTGGTCAGTTCTTTGGAACGCAGCAACACAGCAGTTGCATCATGGCTGGATGACACCTTCCACATTGTGGAAAAATGTGGAGCTGTGTCAATCCTCATGAATGTCTGCAAGAAAATGTTTTTTGGGGAAAGGTTGGAGGGTGTGGCATGGATTCTGAATCATCCAATGCTGGTCAGCATTGATGAAACCACGATTGTGAAAGCTGTGAGACACCTTGTGTTCAAAAAGAATTTGTCAGCAACACCACTCCTCATCATTGAGAAGTTCCCCATCATCAGTGAACCAACTCGCACTGAGCTCCTCATTGGTGTGTTGAAGGAAAGTGTTCAAGGTGGTGATCTCACACAAGTCAAGAAGGTGATTTCCATGTGTGAATTCACGAAAGAGGCTGTTGCACAGTGCCTTGCAATCCCCGATTGCCCTTATTTGTTCTCAAGCAAATCAGTGAAGTGGTTGATCACTCAATTCCAGTTGGAACGCAAGTGCATCACACTCAACAACATTGCAATACTGAAGAATTTACTGGTCAATGACCATGCAAGTTGTGCTGAGTGGGTCATCAACAGGTTCCACATCACCTTGGATGAGGTTGATGATAATTATCCTTCTTCACCATTTAACTCACCTTCGTGTGTGTGTCACAGGTGATTGGGTTCCAGTTAGACGGGATGCCACTTGAATTTGATATGTTCACATGGCAGATGATGCTGAGGGTGTTCCCAAGTATCACAGCAGCAATAGTCAAAGAGCACTTTCTGAAGCTTGTCACAAGCACACCAGCGATGGCACAGTTCACAATGCAGATGTTCCCTGGCATCACAACCACTGACATTGCCGAGCGCTGGTCCCATGAGCCGGAAGGTGAAGTTCCCCTCAGTGTCCAGCTTTGGATTAATAGTATTAGACAATAGATAAAAAAAACGAGTCCAGGGCTCATTTTTGGGGTAATTCATTGAACTCGGCGAGTTCAATGAGTTTCGCCACTTTGTGGGTTTCCAAAGTGCCGTGAGGTGTTGAATCTCGTGTGTTGTGGTGAGTATCGCGTGTTGTGTGGATCGGTTGTGCTTTGATTTCTTTTCACTGAAACATCACAATCATCAACATCACTTTCTGCGTCTACATTTGATGATGATACGAGACAACAACACGACGAGGGGAGCATCGGAGCACCACAACCGAGTTGTGTGGTTGTCGAGGTTATTGTGGGACAACGTTGTCCCGTGGCTTGTCGTGTCCCCAACCAACAACGGCGATGGTGATGATGATCCCACAATTACAAGTGAGGAAAGTGCGACGCTGCTGAGTGTCGGCGAGGGCATCTTCCCTCTCGTGCCCCGCATGTGTCGCCTGGTGCTGTCGCACGACAACAAGTACTACAACGCACTCGAGGCGGCGGCCGAGGCCGGGGCCCAGTCGTGCCTCAATTGGCTCATCACGAACCACGCCAATGACCAAGCAGGGAACCGGAGGAACGAGACCAAGGAGTTTATTCGCGTCCTTGGGGGCCTGTGCCGTGCTGGCCACCTGGACGCCGCAACAAGGCTTACGGAGGCTTATCGCGGTGGTGGTGGTATCTGGCCGAGTGGGATCACGTGGGGGGGTGGTTGTGGTGCCAATGGCAGTGGGGAGGCGTACATTGTTGAGCACGTGAGGATGGCGGATATACTTTCTGGAGTGTGCAAGAGGGGTCACTTGGATGTGGTGAAGTGGATGGTCGAGAGGTTTGGGTACACTCACCACCCTTTGGAGCTGTATGGCCCAGTGGCGGCCGCACTTTCCAAGGGGAGGCTGGAAGTCGCAAAGTGGATTGTGGGATCAATTGCCGACCCGCAGAGCATGACAACGTGTTACAGTGAGGTCGTTCAGGGAAAAGCATGCAAGAGTGGAAACGTGGAAGCTGTGAAGTGGGTGCTTGGCCTGTTCCCTTTGGACAGTCTGTACACTGCAGGCTCGTTTTATGGTTACATCAGGAAAAATTGCACCGCTGTGTGCGAGTGCATCAAAGAGCACACGCAACTTCCATTTGAGCCCTTTCACATTGACTCCCTCTCAAACGCAGAGGTACTGAGGTGGGCAAGTTCTGTATATTCTCCCTTCTCCGCCATGATCACCAGTGAAACCGTTCAGAAGGTTTGCCCAAAGGAAGGTGGGCTCGATCTTCTGAAGTGGGCCGTTGAGGAAAACTTAGTCACACCAACGCCCCAACTGTTTAGTGCAGCCTGCAAAAACCAAAAGGAGAATTTAGAGATGATGAAGTGGCTATCAACAAATGTGAGTCTTTCACCAGAGGATGCCTGTGAGTGTTTCGCCGTTTCACTGGCAAGCAACAACGTCGCCACTGCGTCTTGGTTGGATGAGTCCTTCGGCATCATGAAACATGCTACTCCTTTTCACCACGGAGCAACCTCAATCCTTGAGAGGGTGTGCAAACACATCCCATTTAAACAGGAAAGAATAGAGGGTGTAAAATGGCTCCTGAATCATCCAGAGATGACTCAGGTGGAAGAGAGCCTGATTGTGAAAGCTGTGAGGCACCTTCTGTTCCTCAATTTGTCAGCAACACCACTCTTAATCATTCAAAAGTTCCCCCTCATCAGTGAACCAACACGCACTGAGCTCCTTGTTGGAATTCTGAAGGAAAGTTTTCTCAGTGGCACTTTCACACAAGTCAAAAAGGTGAGTTCCATGGGTGAATTCACAAAAGAGGCTGTTGCACAGTGCCTTGCAAACTCAGCATTCATTATGTCTGCACCAACGAGGGCAGTGAAGTGGTTGATCACACACTTCCAACTCGAACGTGAGCACATCACACTTGACAACAACACGTTGCTTCACAACCTCCTGACAAATAAACAAGCAAGTTGTGCAGAGTGGCTCATCAACAGGTTCCACATCACCTTGGATGAGGTGTGTGAATTTCCCTTTCCCAAGGATACATCTTCCTCACACTTTGTGGACAGGTGTTGGAATTGGATTGGGAGTCATCAGAATTCTCAAAAATCGACCTGTTCACGTTTCAGATGATGCTGAGGGTGTTCCCAGGTATCACGTCAGGGACTGTGAAACAGCACTGGATGTGCCTTGCGACCCGGACACCAGTCGTGGCCCAGTTCACGATGAGGGTTTTCCCTGACATCACGACACCTGAGATTGCTGCTTTCTGGGCACAAAGGGACCCGTGGGTAGCTAGGGCTTATGGGTGGCGCCCCAGAAGCCTCTGGTAACTGGTTGAAAATTTGAAAAACAAGCAAAATCCAATCTATTGATGTCTACTGCGCGTGCTGAGTACCACAACCGAGTCGTTTGGTTGTCGAGGCTGTTGTGGGACAACGTACTCCCGTGGTTGGACACACCAACCAACGGCGCCACGCTTCTGGCACCCATAAGAACGACTGACGACGCCGTCACGCTGTTAAGTGTCTGCGAGGGCGTTTTCCCCCTCGTCCCTCGAGCGTGCCGGTTGATCTTGAACCACGACAGCAAGTACTACCTCGCCCTCGAAGTGGCCGCCGAGGCCTGTGCCCAATCGTGCCTCAGGTGGCTCATCAAGCACCACGTATCCAACGAAACCCATAGTTCCGATACATCGGCGGCAACAGAGAATGAGCTCAACGCGGGCAACAACGGGAACAAGACCAAGGAGTTGGTGCACATCCTTGAGGGGCTGTGCTGCGGTGGTCACTTGGAAATGGCACAGAAGCTGGTCGCTGGTGTGTGGCCAGATCCCACAATTTGGAGTTGCGATCGCTTCCTGCTGGATGACCACGTGAGGAACTCAGATCTGCTCGCTGGAGTGTGCAAGAAGGGACACTTGGATGTGGTGAAGTGGATGGTCGAGAGGTTTGGGTACATGGACCACCCTTGGGAGTTGTACGGGCCAATGATATCCGCACTTTCCAAGGGGAGGCTGGAAGTCGCAAAGTGGATTGTGGGATCAATTGGCCCACAGAGCCTGAAAAAGTACTATTCTGGGAGGGCTGAGTTCATTCAGGGAGAGGCTTGCAGGGGTGGAAACGTGGAAACTGTCAAGTGGGCATTGGAAATGTTCCCTGTGGGTGCAGATTCACCCTTCAAGGGAACAACAGCTTTCTATTTCCTCAGGACCAATTGCACTGCTGTGTGTGAGTGCATCAGGGATCGCATTCTTCCCATTGATGACAGTTTCATTGATGCGCTTCCAAATGCTGAGGTACTCAGGTGGGCAGCTTCTTCATTTCCTTCATCATTCACCGTCACCAGTGAAATGGTTAAGAGAGTTTGCCCCAAAGAAGGTGGACTTGATCTTCTGAAGTGGGCCGTTGAGGAGCACTCAGTCACACCAACACCTGAAATATTTCGTGCAGCCTGCAAAAACCAAACGGAAAATTTGGATGTGATGAAGTGGCTGTCAACAAAGGTGAGTCTTTCACCAGAGGATGCCTGCGAGTCTTTTGTCATTTCACTGGCAACCAACAACATCGCCACTGCATCGTGGTTGGATGAGTCCTTCGGCATCATGAAAAATACAACAACTGGAGTAAGTTCAGTCCTTTCCAAGATGTGCAAGCACATCCAATCTGGTGACGAAAGGGCACAAGGCGTGAAATGGCTTCTGAATCACCCAACAATGGCAAACCTGGATGAAAGTTTGGTTGCGGAAACTGTGAAGTACCTTCTGGGTAAAAAAAGATTGTCAGCAACGCCACTTTTCATCATTGAGAAGTTCCCCATCAGCGAACCAACACACACTGAGCTCCTCCTTGGTGTACTGAAGGAAAGCCTGCAAGGTGACACTCTCACACAAGTCAAAAAGGTGATTTCCATGGGTGAATTCACAAAAGAGTCCGTTGCACAGTGCCTTGCAAACCCTGAGTTGATTAGCTTTGGATCCATCAAGTCAGTGAAGTGGTTGATCACACACTTCCAACTAGAACGTGAGCATATCACACTCGACAACAACACGTTGCTTCACAATCTAGTGGCACGGAGACAGGCCAGTTGTGCAGAGTGGCTCATCAACAGGTTTCACATCACCTTGGATGAGGTGTGAGAATTTCCCTTTTCAAAGAAGATTCTCTTAATTACACAGGTGTTGGAATTGCACTGGGATCCATCAGCATTCTCAGCATCTGACCTGTTCACGTTTCAGATGATGCTGAGGGTGTTCCCAGGTATCACATCAGAGACTGTGAAACAACACTGGATGTGCCTTGTTACACACACACCAGTGATGGCCCAGTTCACGATGAGGGTGTTCCCTGACATCACAACACGTGACATTGCAGAGTACTGGTCACAGCAGAGGCCATGGAAGAGGCCCTCAAGCATCCGCAATTGGCTTGGTGATACTTTCCCAATCCTCCTGCAGCTGTAAAGATGTGAACACAGCTAATTAGCCTTCCACTCCTTTCATTCCGATACGCACTGGCTTGGCCTGGATTCCCACCAGCAAAGCCATCGTAATGTGATGAATCGTTCACTGGGCCCACAACAAGAAGAAATCTTTTCGGTACCGCCTTCTTTTTTGGGAAACGGGCATCATTTCCCGGCCTGTCACTTGGAAGAAAAACAGAAAAAAAAACAAGCAAACGAGTGGTTACGGGCAGCAATTTGACTACAAACAAAAATAAATAGGGGATTGGTTGTAGTTCGCGAGGGTATTTTGTATGATACACTTTACAGCGTTATTTGTAACGACTACACTTGTTTTGTTGCAAGGTTGGTTTGTTTTTTCCATTATTATTAATACCGAACTTTTGATTTAACTTTTTTTTTGTATAGTGATAGGGTTAGCTCCACGTGGCCTTGTGGAAGGTTAGTTTTCTTTTTATTGTGAATTTATTTCATTTTAACTTATTACAGCTGCATGTGACGGAAAGAATTGTAGTGCCTGTGTGTATTCAAACGGTGGAGATGCGACTTGTGGTTGGTGCGCTGATCCTGCTGGCGCGTATTGCACGAAAGGCAACAGGGACGGTACGTTCTGTGCGTCGTCAAAATATTATTTCTGAGTATTGAAGGACCGTTGGTTGGAACGTGCCCCTACAAGTGGCACCACCTTCACAGCCAGGTATATTGGGTAGATTCGGGCTTTCCTGTTCACCCATTTGTGAGTGATTATTTCTTCCTTTTGTTTTCCCACTTTGACACCGCACAGGTCTCCTACGTATATTTACATCCCAACGACCCGCTTGATGTTCCGATTGAACTTCTGGTTCCAAGCCAGGATGACCAAGCCCTCGATTTAATGTTCACTTATGTATGTAGTTTACTCCACATTGGAGTTCACACTATTTAGGATCAATCGTATTTCATGGGCGATGACCTCTCAACATTTGCCATGAAGTTGGTGGAAATGATTGCAGAAGTCATTGCACTACGTAAGAACAGCGCTTTTGGTTTGAGTTCTTTCATAGAAAAGCCTGTTGGAGACAACAGGTTTGAATCCTCTTTTTTTGTCTTAAAACTGGTTAAAACTAACCAGAGTTGATGGTGCTAATTGGCCATATAAGCTATTTCAAGTTCTTCAGAAGGACTTCACTGGCCTTCAAGCTCAGCTGTTGGTTGTATTCTTCCACACCTACTGTGGCTTACCTCTGTAGAATTTAGATGTATACCTCACTGCAAAAAGCAACGCCAATGATGCACTAGAAGGAATGCTTTTTTCATCATGCCCAGCCACACAATGGAGAGAAGAAGCCATCAAAGTTGTCCTGAACTGTATTTTATTCTTCTTACTTGTCTCTAGGTACTCATAATGGCCACCTCCTCAGAATATGAAGATAACACTGCAACATCGCTTCCTGCAAACAATTACGACTGTACACCAGACTGTGTTACTCCACCTTGTGACTGGAGCGGCATTGGGTGTGCACCAGAAGGATTATTTTAGCGATTAACAACTGAAAGGCACCTTCCTGGTGATGGTGAGAATTACCCAGACCCGGATTTGTTAGCACCGCTGTTTTTACGAAGAAACATTTTCCCTGTGTTTCTTGTAAACAATGAGCCTACTTCTAACAGCGTAGATGAAACCCTGCAGTGGAAAGCTCTCCAAGCCTCCTGGGGGTATGGTTTCTTTCAGTTAACTTATTTTCTGAGGAATTTCAGGTTTGGTTTAATTGTAATTCTGTCTGCTGATAGTGGTAACCTTGTGGAGTCCGTAAAATATGCTCTGGCTTATATCACATCTCGAGCCGAGGTATTTAACCGCCTTCAACTTGTAAATATCTTATAGCTCACAGATATTTATTATCGACGATCCGCTTTCTTATGTTGAGGACACAAAGCCCCACCTGTACACAAACTTGACGGAACAGAAGACTTATTTGTTCTACGTCAATCTTACATCCGTACCGTATGCCTGCAGTGTCCTTTGTTCTTGATTTCTCATTTTTTTACCAGAAATCCTCAAAACTGTTATATTCAGCTGGTAGTTCTGGGATGGGGCAAGTCCAACATCAATGTAACTAACCATTATCCATGCTTAGGTTGCCTTTTTTTTTGTTTTTTCATAAACTCATAAATTTTAGACTGCACTGGGGTTCCAAATGGACCCAAGGTTAATGACCTATGTGGAAAATGTGGCGGTACAAATGCTTGTGTTGACTGTGCCGGAACACCATATGGATTCCTGTACTTCTCAGAAGTGTGTGACTTTTTCTAACTTGTTCAAAAGGATCTATGACGAATGTGGTGTCTGTGACGGGAACAGTAGCACGTGTTTGGACTGCGCAGGTCAAGTCATAACTGGTGATGATTATGCATATGAAGACTTCTGTGGGGTGTGTGACACCGACTCATATTACGACAATGCAACTTGCACAGGGTATGTGCTAGGAATGGAGACACCTCACTAAAATGTCCCTAGTTGCGATGGAGTGCCTTCCCTGAATCCCACCACCTACGATCTGTGTGGAGTGTGTGGTGGAAATAACACTTGCATGGATTGTACACACAAACCTTATGGACCTTACAAACTGGATCTGTGCGGCATTTGTGGTGGAGACAACTCTTCTTGTATGGGATGTGACGGCAGCTTCGAGTTACCTTTGAAAAATGTTCGACTTCAAACTGCTAGTAGCACACTAACGACGTTTTAGTACGACACCTGTGGAGTATGCGGTGGGAGTGACGATTGCTACGACTGCTTCCTAGAAGCATGGGGAACTGCGGTTGTAGTCTGTGGAGTCTGTAATGGGCCAGCCTGGTGCGTGGGATGTGATAACAAGACAGCATTCCCCCCTCTTCGTATGTATTTTCTCTTTCTCTATCTCTGTAAGTTACATAACATAGAATATGATGTATGCAACGTTTGCGGTGGGGACGGAAGCAGCTGTAGAGGATGTGACGGTATCCTTCTGAATGAGTGGTTTATACTTCCAGTGCATTTAATATTCACCCAGGTTCTTTCGATATGAGTATGCAGTATGATCTTTGTGGACTCTGCGGGGGAGCCAACGACACTTGTGTTGGATGTGACGGAGTAATGTGGTCAGAGAAGTATTATGATGCTTGCGGGGAGTGTGGAGGTATCCCCCTATTCTTTGGATAGAATGCCACGTAACATAAGCAAAGGTGATGATGGTTGCCTTGGAAAATGCGACAGATTACCTTGGTCTGGGAACGATCCTGATCTTTGTGGAGAATGTTTTGTTTATCCACCTAATCAAGTTTTTACCCCGTCAAGTTTAATTGTCATCTAAATGGGTTCCTTTAGTGCTACGGTTGCGATGGTGTAAAGGACTCAGGCTTGACGTACGACGTTTGTGGCAATTGCGGGGGTATCTTCATCCCCAGATCATTCCAAATGTCTCACTACCATAGCGGAGTCTGTTGATTGTTTTGACTGCTTTGGTGTACAATGGTCTCCGTGGATTGTTGACAAATGCGGAATTTGCAATGGCACAGACTGTATGATTCCAACTCTAGATATTCTATTAACGCTCCCGTAGTGTGTATTGGCTGTGATGGCTTACCGTACGGTTATCAGTATGATATCTGTGGAAATTGTGGGGCTGAAACAGTGGACTGTTTGGGTACCCTGAGGTTCTCTTACCTCACCCAGTAACATCGTTTTTAGAGTGTGGAGTTCTGTGGGGTCCACCTCCTGATCTATGTGGGGAATGTGGAGGTTCTTTCCTTTATGAAACGGGGAATCGGCTCTAATCTCTTCAGGAAATAACACCTGCCTTGATTGTCTTGGAGAACCTTATGGTTCGGCCACCTACGATCGATGTGGTATCTGCAACAATGGCACAATTCCCGATTGTAAGTCTTACAGTAAACAAATTCCTTCAATACTAAGTTACCCTTGCAGTGTGTGTAGGATGCGACGATGTCGTAAGTATTTCCTATGTCGTTTTCAAGGAGTACTCAGCATTTTAGCCATTTTCAGGACTTGATTGGGATGGCTGCGGTATCTGCGGCGGTGACAACCACACTTGCACTGGGTGTGACGGTAAATTATGGAGCGGGCTCACTTACGATGCCTGTGGAATCTGTACGATACATGGTAATCACGCATACAGCACTAATAACTTTCTAGGTGGTGGATATTCTGAATGTAAGGGGTGCGACGGAAAGTACTGGTCCGTTCTCGATTATGACGATTGCGGTATTTGTGGAGGCTCAAACGAATGCTACGGCTGTGACAGTAAGCCTCTTTACTTTCTTTGCCCAACGTAGTTACACACTGCAGGTGTTGCTTTCAGCGGTAAGACTTATGACTTGGTAAGAAGTATTCATCATCTTTGACCATTATCCCAACTGCGTTTCAGTGTGGGGACTGCGATTCCATTCCCGATAAATGCCTCGGTGTGTGTGATGGAATTCCATACTCCACCGCAGTTTTTGATGCCTGCTTCGTTTGTGGCGGTGATAACTCAAGTTGCCTGAGCTGCGACGGGATACCATGGGGCACACTGACATACAATGAATGTGGCGAATGTGCTGAAGAGCCTTCTTGCCTTGCTTGTGATGGGACTCCATGGAACACAGTACACCACTCTTTCACTAATTCTTCCTCTCACACTGGCTAGAACAACGTGTATGAAGATCGATGTGGCGTATGTGGAGGTTACAACGACTGTGTGGGTTGTGATGACGCAGTTTACATAGATGAACCCGTAAAACAATACGACAATGTAAATTGCCCCTTCAAGACAACTTAAATCTCACGACAGTGTTAGTGTGGAGAATGTGGAGGAGACAACTCTTGTCTTGGTTGTGACTCCATTGCGTGGTCTGTTGTGGTATGCAGAATGATGGGAAATGTTATTTTTCACACGTTTCAGACCTACGACCATTGTGGCGTCTGTGGTGGTCAGGACGATTGCATTGGTTGTGATGGCAAAACTTTCTCTGGCCTGACCTACGATAAGGTGGCTTCTCTATTTTTGTCAAGTGTAAATAACATGTTTTAGTGTGGTGTCTGTGGAGGAGACAGTGGATGGTTCTCCCTTTTCTTTTAATCTGCCAACACTAATTTTTCTTTAGTCTGGGTTGTGATTTTGTACCATTTTCCAACAGAGTGAGTGCCCCACAGTTCGAGTCAGACCCAAATCTAATGGAATCCTCCACAGACGGTAGACGATTGCGGAGTTTGTGGTGGAAACAACGAATGCATATACTATGATGCTTGTGGTCTAATGATTGGCACCACTGATTGCTTCGGCTGTGACAACGTTGCTTGGTCCGGACTGGTAAGGTGCAAAAATCATTCCAGCTGGTTCTCACACGCAGTTCAGGTCGTGGATGCCTGCGGAATATGCGGAGGCAACGGTACCAGCTGCGCCGGTTGCGACGGTGTTGCATTCAGTGGGGCTATTTATGATGAGTGTGGGCAGTGTAACGGGCAGAGCGATTGGTATGTTTAACAAATTCCCGGATTCTACTGGATACTTACGATTCCAAAAGCTACGGCTGTGACGGGCTTACATGGTCCGGAGCTACAGCAGACGCATGCGGGATGTGCATGGGAAACGCAACGGATGCATCAATTTGCAGTATATATCTCTCCTGAATCCCAAACTTGCCGCTCCCTCTAAATCAATCAATACACAGATCCTGCTCCCGTTGAAACCGCGCTGATAGCAACCGGAAGCATAATAGGAGGCGTTTTACTAGCCGTTGGAGCCGCAATAGCTGCCTTCTTTGGCTACGCTGTACATTCCCCCACATATAAATTCCCCGCACTCTCTCCAACAAACAGCACACAGCCACAGCTTATTATTATTATATTATAATATATAACCACACAATCACAACCGCCAACCGAACCGCCAATAACAAACATTGATCACCACACAGAGATGGGCCAAAGGTGCCAACTGGTACATCCCGAACCAGCTTCTTGATGACACCAAGGGCACCGTCATCGACAACGTCCTCTACGAGCCCAACAAGGCCGCTGACTGGGAGAACAACGAGGCCTGGGAGGATCCAAAGGACAAGGACTAAACCATCACCCCATCCCCAACTACCATCAACACCACAACCCAATCAACAACCTCACACCACCCTCATAAATCAACCATGCAATCAAGAGGCACTAACAGGCTCCACAGTAATCAACAACCACAAACCCACCAATCCTTTGTGTATGTAGTCTCTAATGAAAATATCTTGAAGAGTTGGCAATATATAAAGAATTGTAATTGAAACCCCGGCACCAAACACCCCCTGACAGTTCTTTCGACCACGCAACAAATAAACGTATAATAAAAATAACCAATTCGACACAGAAGGGCAAGATCAAAATCAAAAAAAAATAAAAAAAAAGCAGAGGGAAATTGTAGACTTATCTACAGTGTCGCAGTACCGGCGATACGACACGAACGCGGCGAGAGAAAAAAACAGCGACAACAGCGACAACGTAAAATGAGCGGTACACACTGTGGATGTGCGTCATCTGGATGTACTACTTCCATGCACTGCCGATGCGTGCGATCGTCCAAGCACTGCGACGACAAGTGCAGTTGTAGCCCGTGCTACAACACGCCCCAACACCGCAAGTGGGATCCCGCCGATAGCCCCAAGAAGGAGAAAGTGCACCACAAATCGCTACCCGCGCAGGAATCGCCCCCGCGTTCGCCTCGCTCGCCTCGCAGGAGGGAGTCAAGCGTAACCTCTCGCGGTTCGAGCGCGACTCCCAGCACAAGGAAGAGGGGGCGAACCATAACTTGCGGTTGCATAACAACGCACTGCGAGGGGAAGTTCCACTGCAAGTGCATGCGGGCTAATAAATTCTGTGGAGAATCGTGCGCCTGTGGCGAGGAATGCCAAAACAGAGCTGACGAAAGCGGTGACGACACCCAGATTCACGTTGACAGCGCAGAAGGCGAGAATACAGCACTTAAGCAGTCCGCGGGGGAGCAACCCGAAAATGCCTCAGGAGAAGAAAACCGTAGTGAAGTAGCTACAACGAGCAAGCAAAAGACTGAGGATGGTGATGCAGAACCCCCTCGAGAAGATTTACCTCGGTCCGCGAAAAAGGAGGCACCACACTGCAGAAGAACAGGGCATGACCAAGCTTCTTGCTTGTGTGACAAGTGTGTCAGCTACAGAACCTCGAAACTAGGTCTTCCTTCCCCTTTTTCACATACTCTTACTGCCTGGTATTAACCAATACTCTAACTAAAAGAACCCAAAGACGAAGGCTCATCACCCACGACTACCACACTAGAAGTAACTCCTAACGAACATGGGGCACTAGAATTCACTATATGTGATGAAGTATTCGTTTTAGCTCGGAATTCGGAACTGTCAAGATACTCCCATAAATTGATGTTCTTTATTGGGAATGAGGCAGCTGCCGAACACATGCGAGTCATTGTACGGTTCTTATGCACATTGTATTACAATCACACTTCATACAGGATTTCGTCAGCATAGCCGATTCCTGGGTTTCACTGCCTCAATCTTCCCGCAAGTTTCACATCCAAGTTCAAGAAAAACGTGTACATCGGCGCAGTGGTGTTGGTAGAAATCAAGAGGCAGAAAATGACTCCTCGGCGGCAAGATGCAGCAGTGAAGAAGCGGAAAAAGTTACCGTCATAGCACCCCAACTTACAGCATTCAAGAGTCACCCGATTTTCCCAGAAATTCCACATGTATTAATCTTCTATCCCGAAAAGTTTGACTTACTCTTGAAAAAGATCACCCCTATTCCTTCGTCCCTTGACTTACCACAAGACGCTGTGTGGATGTCGTACCTTAGAGGTGCTCTAGGCGCTCCGGGGTCTAAATTCAGTTTTGCTGACAGTGAAACACTTCAGATCGAGCCTAAAATTCTTGATACTGTATATATTCTTTACTTCTAATCTCTCCTCACACTTCACCCAGATTCTAGCCTCGAAGCATTGCCGACGTTCCCTCATTGTATCAGAATACCCGAAGCCCAAAAAAGGAAAAAGTAAAACAAATGAATGCATTCACTGGCTTGTCAAAATTGACACTAAGAGAGAGAGGTTGCAAGCTGAATTCGCCAAACTCCGTATTGTGTCCCGCAGTGCTGTAAGCAGTTTATTTATGCCCGTGAAAACGTTCTTCCTCTCAACGGTAACTCCTTCTACCCTTGTTCAACACAAACTTATTTTGGACTGCCAGTTCCATGGAAGTGAAGCCGCTTTCCTGGTGATGAAGTTCGTTCCTCATGTGCCTCTTTCTTTATGGCAGGACAAACCTCAAGTCGTTGCCGAAATTAAAAAGGATCCACTGGATTGGTTGATCGCACTTTGGAACTTAACTCTCATCTTGTAAATTAGCATAAATCCCTTCTACATACTTATTCAACTAGTTCGCAGTCCAGTGGTCCTGTAAAAATATCTTGCAATGATGTATTCGCTGAACAGGCAAACAAACCCCTACAACCTTTTCTCCTCACTTTTTCCACAGGTAATGGTAGTAGACAATAGGATCCTCATTGGAGACATGGATAACTTTGAAGTCACTTACACTCCAAACTGCTACTCAAATACCAAGCTCCTTTCCACCTCCTGTGTAAGGTCTAAAACCGCCAAACCTGCTTCTGCTGCCCCAACAGAAGCACAGGGTGCCACTTCCACAACTAGCAGCAGCAGTTGCGGCGCCGAGCCTAGTGCCAACTCTCCTCTCACCGCCGTCGCCCGCATTATCCTGAAGCAACTCACCTTGCCCAATCTACCAGTAAGTCTCCAATCCACCTCAGCAACACAACACGCTAACATAGACACACAGGACCCCGCTGTGTTCAGCGACCCCAAGGAAGCTCTCGCGGCCCTACGCCCGGTGCTGGCGTCTCAGGGCGTGCCGGTAGGCAACACCCAGACCAACGTGCCGCTGGCCGCCGTCCCGGCCTCTGACCCCTATGCGCCGTCACCAACCACTCCCCAGGCAATGTCCCCCGCCGCCCCTCCCCCTGCTCCCGAGCCTGTCCCGCTCCTGCTACCCGCATCCACAACCGCACCCACATCCGCATCCGCCACCACCACCACCACAGCAGCAGCATCATCATCCTCACCTGCAGCACCGCGGCCTCCCCCCTCCTCCTCCTAGGCCCTACTATCTCACACAGCCAACACACTGCTGGGAGACACACCACAACACATCTCATTCATTGTGTACTTTGTGTACACACTAAACTAAAACAAATCCAACAGTTTGAATTCCGGGTCCATGTCCAAATGTGGAAACGTGAGCTCGGGCATTACGTGAAGACCAATTTTATGAGGGCAGTACGGAAAATCAGATCAAGGCTCTTGATCCAAACCACTGCCCAACAGAGGAACCAAAACGAAAAAAACAAAAAATACGCACTACAAAACAAATAACCAATTGAGCAAGGGAGCTCACTGTGGGTACGTTTGTAGAGGGGGAAAACAAACAGAGTCTCACAAGCACACAAAGTAACGACAATCCCGCGTGTATATTTTGGTTGATAAAGGCGCCTCTGGATGGCTGTAAAAAGCGCTTTCAGAATGATGTTGGTTGTTTTGTTTGGCCTTTTAGGTATGTCACCGCCTACAACAAAAAAAAACCAAAAAAAAATAAAAGTGATCAAAACCACAACAAATAACAACCGAAAAACGGAACAGGTGTATCGCTATGCACGCCTGTGTATATGTGGCTGGATGCAGAATTCGCTAATATAAATGCTACCAAGAACGTTCTCCTTCAAATTTATGGAGCGTCTTGCGCTGGTGCAATTGGAGAAGCACCTACTTCCCCCTTGAAATCACAGGTTTGGTGTTAAATAGATAGGTGCCTGGATAGTGACAAAAAAAAACCAGGTCCTCGTTGTTCCAAACTTCAATGGATGGAGTCAAGTAAATCCTGATGAAATTAGCAAGGTTGTAGGGCAAAATACCAATTACTACTGGACCCCAACTCCACTCCCGTATGCATACCCTAAATATTACTTCTTGTGGGTTTTTAGCTTCACATAGAGTTGGGTACTACACAGTTTGGATCAGGACTTGGGCTTTTGCTGACGGCACATCCGCTTTCTGGTTACGTCTGCAAAACGGACAACGCACATCGGTTGCTTTCTTTTCCCTTCTTAGCCTTGGATGTTCATTGTATTCAGTTTACGGTTACCAACTTCACCCTATTTTCGCCTGTTGGGGTTGCTAGATGGACATGGCACAAGGAGGAAGGTTTTGGCTTCAATGTTGCCACGTCGGACTACTATACATTTGGCTTTGACTATGGGTAAGAATAAATCCATGAAAAACATGTAACTGAAACTTCATAAAGCACAGACTTGTGTTACTTAGATAAGTTTTTGATCACTAATGACTGGTCTTATGTTCCTGCTGACGACTATGTTGGTGGGACAGCATCGAATTTACCTGCTTGGGGCTGTATGTCCATTCTTTTCTGTGAGTGTTACTAACATCCAGGTAGGTCGGCCCCCTGCCACTCGCACTTTCGAACTTGAAGATACTTCTGTGTTCTCACTGTCCCAGGGACTTGTTACTCGGGATGAGATTACAGCAAGTGGCGGAAAGGCGGATACGATTTTGACTGGGACCAATCCTTTTCTGTCTTCACCACCCACAGTCACTTTTGTATGAAGGAGTTTCTGTGTTGATTTCACTCATCAAGTACAAGAAAAATAACTACCACTTTCAAGTTCCTATGCAAGGACTATTCAGTTTTTGGTTGCGTGCCATGGCATTTGACAATGATTCAAATGAAATTTACCTCAAGGCACTTAATTATTCTTCACTCTCTTATGTTGATGTACTCATAGATTGATAATAATAATGCCGTCTCATGGCAGCTCAATACTGGGGGACGTTTCATGTGGAATATGGTATCTCTTTATCCAGCCCTTGAAGTTTTAATATTGTTGCAGTACTCGTGCCCAGTGTTTCTGGTTGCAAATTCAGATGTTGGGATTTTCCTTGAGCTTAAGGAACATCATATCTTCTTGGACAAGTTAGTTGTTACAGTGACTGATGCGCCCTCGGATCCACGGACTCCAGCTCGTATCCTTCTAAAGAAACCAATTCTTTTCTGTTGTCAACCACATCTTAGCACTTGTTTCTTGGAGTACTTGTTATTTGGATATGACTATTGACTATGTTTTGGCTTACGCAACGTACACTTTGCCTACTTCATCATTTACCATCGAGATGTTTAGTTACTGGTCTTTTCCATATGCGGTTTGGTTCCCACTCTTTGTGCAAGCCTTAATGCTTCTGTATTTCAGGTCAAATACTTATTCGCATTCGGGGAGACAACAGGAGAATTTGTGATCTACACTGACGCATCCGATGTTGTCAGAATGTAAGGAGAAATGACTGTGGGACAGTAACTAAAACAAAAAAGAAACCTTAAGGGAACCCCAATCTCCACAGGATACGTATTACCAACTGGCAAGCTTGTTGTTCTCGGGGTACGACTGCTATCATGCAGACACTATTTCTTACAGTATTTAGGTTTCTTATGATAAAACAAATGGAAAGCTTGAGATGTTTGTGAACAGCACTTCTGTCTGGTCAACAACATCAAACTCCTACAAAAGTCTGACTTTCTCGACCTCCTTCCTCACTATTGGGCAGAAGCAAAGACGTACGCCAAATGAGTCGGAACGACACTAACAACAACCCGTGTAGTTTCGGGAACCACTGTCACATACCCTCAAATCGACACACTGCACATTCCAGATGCTGTAATCTACGAAATTCGCGTGTGGAATACACTAAGAACTGCAGCACAAATATCCTATACCGAGAGACCAGCCGGCACAGCAAACTTGATTAGTTGCGTTCGACCTGCTTCATGATATCTCTAACGTTATTAGACCTTTGGACATGGGACGAGTGCAAACACTACACAGTCGATCAAGTAGGGGGTGTTACATTGACAGCTATTCCCTCAGAATGTATGCATAAAGATAATACGTTTTTGGCTTATGCTCGGTAGGGAGGGCATTACTCAATCTCTATCAATCTATGGGAGGGCCCTTCTGGAAAACTAATGCCAATTGGACATCTTTCCAAAATCCATGCATGAACGCCTTACCACAGTGGTATGGAATTTTTTGTGACATGTATGACCGAGTCTCAATAATGTGCGGAAATACTTTGGCCCATAGTGCTACTAACTTTATCTACAAAAGAAATCTTGCCTACAACAACCTCACAGGATCATTCCCTGAAAATCAAGGACTTCTGTTTTCTGTCTCTCTTCCTCATCTGAAATACTTGTATCTTACCTTCATGTTTTGATATCACCTTCTTTGCTGACATCCAGTTAGATTCCTCCACGATAACAACATTTCTGGGACAATTCCTCCTGATTTACAATACCTCCCGAATATGACTCATCTGTAAGTACTTTTTTTTTTCAATATTTTTCCAATAAATTCCAAAGGTATCTCTATGAGAACAAGCTTTCTGGTACTGTTCCCCCATCCATCGGCGACTACCCTAAGATTAAGAAATTGTATTCCATTATCTCCATTTGTCACTCTTAACAATGGTAGGTACATGTCTCACAATTACTTGACTGGGTCCATCCCTTCAGCATTAAGCAAGTCATCCACTCTAGAGTATTTGTAAGTGCGAGCAGTCCAACATAACATCTCACTTTACCATAGGGACATTGGATTCAATTTGTTAACTGGTCACATTCCAGATGAAATTTCTAGCATGCGATCACTCAAATCCCTGTAAAGTCTCCTGAATCCAGTTTGCGTACTCATTTTGAGTAGTGACGTACAGTCCAATCAGTTGGATGGCGATCTTCCATACTCCCTTGTGAATAGTCGTATTTTTTCTATGTGAGTCGTTGAATAACCTTTTTACTTTTAACCAAACACAAGACAAATTCGAAACAATTCCATTCTTGGAACGATACCAAATAGAGACAACAAAAATGACACCGGGATGTCTTTAATGTGAGTCCCAAGTGTTTTTACAGAATTTCTCATCTGACATTAGGGACTTCTCTTACAATGACTTGAGTTGCTACTTACCGAAATTTCTACAAAACTTGAATATTACCTACGCTGTTCGCTTGTATGGGTTGACATTCTGGTGTCCCCTGGATGTAGCTCGTTCAGTTGTTGGAGCTTCCTGTGGTATGAACCCCCACCCCGTCGCTTTCCAGTCATCAGAAAACAGAATTTGCATCTCTCTCCTCTATTTCACCCACGGAGTTCCACGTTGAAGAAACTGTCTATCCTACTGTTACCCTGGAGGGAAGTGGATTCATGGGTGCACGATGCAAATTTGGCATCCGTGTTTCCATGACGGACTTGGGCTACCTTATTACTCCTCTCACCGTGACAGACACTACTGTCACCTTCACTCTCCCCCCACATGATCCAGGAACGGTGTGTTTTCAAAACTGAGAGATGTGTACCAATGTGCGAAATAGGTCAAGATTCAACTTGTGTGGCTTAATGAAAGCTGGGCTCTCACAAACTACGTTGCCTTCAAGTACATCAAGCAATGCCCCAATAACTGCAGTTCACCAAATGGTTTCTGTGTTGACAACATTCTGGGACTGTGTAAATGTCAACCTCAATTCTTTGGCGTGGACTGTTCTCTGAGAAAATGTCCGAACAACTGCACAGGGCACGGTAAGTGCAATACAACTACTGGAGTCTGTAAGTGCGATGATGGCTGGGAGGGATCTGCTTGCACGTTTCAGAAGCTGTCTTGCCCTAATAATTGCTCACACAAGTACCTTCGTACCTTTCATAAATGCCACTGACTTTAACAAGTGGAACTTGCGACTATAACACTGGTGTATGTTACTGCTATTCCAAGATCTGGGGTGCAGACTGCTCCAAGAAAGCTTGCCCGCCATATAACGAACCCGTAGCAGCCCGTTAACTTCCCTGCATTCTTAACCATTGTTTCCAGTATTGTTCTGGCCATGGTCAGTGCAACCCTGTAAATGGCACATGCCTATGCGACCCTGGGTGGATAGGAACTTCTTGTAGCATTCCTATGAAGTCTTGTCCAAATAACTGTACCAATTCTACTTTTGGTAGCTGCGACTGGACAACAGGGGTATGCGCTCCGTCGCGCAAAGCATTTTTCACTCAAAAACAACAAAAGACTTGCATATGTAAGACTATTGGTAATATCACCTACGGTGGGGACGACTGTTCTTTGGTTGTATGTGCACGGAATTGCTCAGGGCATGGCCACTGTGACCCAACGACAGGCTGGTGCATCTGTGATACATCATACACGAAAATGTACGACTGCAGCATGAAATATGTTGAGTGCCCTGGAAACTGCAATGGAACATCTTCCGGGTTGTGTGATCACAACCTGGGCGTTTGTTATTGCAAAACTGGAAGAAAAGGGAGCGATTGCAGTCTATTGGTAAACCGACAATATCATTATAGTGCAATGACATTTCCGACAGATGTGTCCTGGGTATCCTGACAGTGAGTGTTCGCTCCATGGTCTTTGCGATACTGTGGATGGCAAATGTGAATGTTATTCTGTACGTTTATTCACGTATAATACACACTCTCAACTCGAGTAGAACTCATCTGGTTACTGGTCCGGCGTAATGTGTAGCACATTCATTTGGAACTGCCCGAACAACTGCAGCAATGTAGTTGGGGCACGCTGTGATATTACAACAGGTATTTCACAACCACACATCCCTAATCTTACTTTCCTCAAGGTATATGCCACTGCCCATCGAATAGACTACAACCAGATTGTGCACTTTTTTCATGTCCCAATGACTGCAGTGGCAATGGTGTCTGCAACAAGGAATTTGGCAATTGCTCTTGTATAGTTGGATGGAAAGGCTATGACTGCAGTATTTCGTACAGTACGACCCACATCACTACAAACTTCAATTTACTTGAATGAAAGAACCCTGCAATGAAAGCTGCAAACTTCCTGGTGGCACATGTAACTATGAGACTGGTGTTTGTGTCTGCGTTTATGGCTATGGCCCTGTTGGTGTCTGTACAGAAAAGGTAGTTACGCTTTGTAACTATTTTCTTACTAGCAACAGGTTTGCCCTCTGGACTGCAACGGAAATGGCCTATGTAATAAAACAAATGGTCGATGTGAGTGTTTCGATGGCTGGAGTGGTATTGACTGCACGACCCCCTATGTAACTTGCTCTTCTGACTGCGGGGATCACGGGTATTGCAACTACAATATAGGCAATTGCTCTTGCTACTCCCCATATTTTGGAGACACTTGCTCTTTAAGTATATTATCCTTCTCAAAATTTTCAAGCTCAACAAATATTAGAGGATTGCCCAAACTGTGACCCCCTCCATGGAGTGTGTGACACAACTAGTGGGCAATGCACGTGTCCTGATACGAATTGGGAGTCTTCATCCTACTGCCGTGTGTAGTAAGAGGAGCAAGCGCACCTCTGACGATTTTTGTAGGACTCAGTGTTTGTCGGAATTACAGTTTCTGTAACTCGAACCTTGGGTACGGGAAGTGCGACCAATCCCTTGGAGAATGTATGTGCTCTTCAAGCCATTATGGTCACTCCTGTGAGTACTGGTTCTGCCCGAACAACTGTTCATCGCATGGAACTTGCAACAATCGTACAGGCAAATGCACCTGCTTGTCTGATTTTTCAGGAACTGTGCGTTACTTGATTTAAGTCTTGAAGTCCTCATTTGCCCTCAGGATTGTTCTATTGCACTCAAACCGTGCCCGAACAACTGCAGCTGGCACGGCTCTTGCAACAGAGAGACTGGTCAATGTTTGTGCTACAGTGGATGGTTCGAAAATGACTGCAGCAAATGTATTTAAGGAACCAGATGTTAACTGTATTCACTATGCTAGACAACTGCCCAACATGCGTACATGGGAATTGCACTTATAAGTATCCCCCACAGTGCCTCTGTGATTATGGCTGGACAGGCTCTGGCTGTGATATTCAGTACTTCGCGTGCCTTCACAGTTGTTCGGGTATGCATTCCTTTAACAAGGCTATTCTGCCTAGCTCTTACTTTTACCAGGTCATGGAACATGCAACACAACAACGGGTAGTTGCATATGCAGTGGCTCCGCTTCAGGGGTCGACTGCAGTATCCTTCAATGTCCTTCTAATTGTTCGAATCATGGCACCTGCAACACAACCACTGGTCTCTGCTCCTGCGACGAAGGCTATATTGGTTTGATGTGCCAAACTCCTTACAGTAGTTTTCCACCTTTTTTTGTACTTTCTGATATTCGTAGCAAATTGTTCCACTCCATGCATCCACGGAAGGTGCAACACTACTGCAGGAACTTGCACGTGCACAGGCACTTTCCAGCTCCCTGATTGTTCAACTGGTACACCCACGTCCCATTTTCTCCTGCCTTACCTCCTTTTCAGCCACGTGTAAGTACAATTGTTCTGTTAAAGGAGGTGGTAGCTGTGACACATCCACTGGGTTATGTGTCTGTTTCACTGGGTCAAATTACACGTTTTATGGCAGTTCTTGTGGTATGTGGATTAAGTCGTCCTCGTTTTGCCTTACCTCTTTTAGACATGATAAAATATAATTGCACTCCACCTTGTGTAAATGGCATCTGCGACCAGTTCTCAGGCAAATGCAGATGTGACACTGGCTACACTGGAGCAACCTGTGACCAAAAGAAAGTGAGTTGCTTGTCTTTTTTTTTCTCCAGTTAACCCCCGAAGTGCCCTGGAAGCCCCCCATGTGCCGGTCACGGAACGTGCAATGGAACAACAGGAGAATGCATTTGTGAACAATATCACGATGGAACGTTCTGTCAGAACACACATAGTAATCAATTTGATTCAGTTATTATATGTTGATTATTCCTAGTCCCGTGTCCAAACAATTGCACTGACTACAAACATGGCGTTTGCAACGAACTCACTGGCGAGTGTTTGTGCACTGGAGGATTCTACTCTATCCTCCCAGATTATCCTGATTGCAGATTTAGTATACTGCTTATTCTGTCATCGTCATTTTTAACCAAGAACCAACAGAGAATTGTACCCCTCCTGACTGCAGTGGTAAGGGAACCTGCAATTTATTGACTGGTGTGTGCACTTGTATCCCTGATTGGGGAGGAATTAGTTGCAATCTTCCCAACAGTATGTTCTTCACCAAAAATGTTTCCTCAACTCATAACTCACAAGAAACCTGCCCGTTGCAATGCTCGTATCACGGAAGCTGCAACCTGACAATTGGAAAATGCAAGTGCTGGGCAAGTTATACTGGGGATGCCTGTGAGTTCAGTATGTCTCTCCCTGCCAGTTCTTGTTTAACACCGCAAAAATAGAGCTGTGCCCACAGAACTGCAACGGCAATGGCTTCTGTAATATGACAACCGGAATTTGTTCTTGCTACCCCGGTTTCCACGGACCCAGCTGCAACCTTAGTATTGCCCCTTTGCCACCGTCTTACACTCCTCACCTTTTTCAGGGGACTGTCTCAACAACTGCAGCTCCCACGGCAGTTGCAACTCGCAAACTGGAAACTGTTCATGTTTTGCTTTCGACCCAACAAACATGTGGGGCGGGCCCGACTGTTCCCAGAGTATGTAGAACGTTTCCTTGTATTCCTTGGGCAAACACAAACGCAGGGATTTGTTATCTTAGCTGCTCAAAAGCAGGTTCTTGTAACCAAGGAAAGTGCAAATGCAAGGTACTCCGATTATCCTGTTTCCTCAGGTATTAACCGTTTCCAAACAGACCGGGCACAAGGGCAAATACTGTGAAGACGAAGACTACCTCCTGATTGGCCTGGTACCCAACACACAACAACGTCTTTATTTTTCCTTAACTAATTACATTCTCACAGGTCGCCGCCGCGGGTGCCGTGGTGCTTGTCGGCGGGTCTACATGCGGCTTCATAGTATTCCGGCATTACAGAATCAAACAGCTGGAAAAGGAAAAGAGAGACAGAATGGAGAAATACAAGGTTGGCTCACAATCCGTATAACTGTATTAACATCTCCAAAGGAGAAGGATTCTGTGCCGTTTGGCAATGCCTTTGCTGATTAAATTCGGCAAACAGAGCTCACACCCAATCAATTCACCATTCAACATTCCACCAGCATAACAATCCGCTATCACTCCCTTAACACCGCCGGGATGCAAATGTACTCCCCCACTGTGAGTCTATGTAAGAACTATAATGAAACTTTGTAAGGTAATAAAAAAAAAAAGGAATATTTGAGGATAAAAACTGTGTGTTGTTCTGTTTGCTCAAGATTTTTTCGGTATGTTCCAGGGGTTTTTCTTTGGTGGTGCACCCAGTGCAGACACCTTTGGTGCAGTGCTACTAGTTGGTGTTGGTGCTGAAGAATAAGTAGCTGTACCGGTGGAACGAGGTGCCCCAGCCTTGTTGGCTGCTGCAGCGGTTGCAGTGGTGGGCTTAGGAGTAGTAGTTGATGACGCCGCGGGGGGTGTTTGTGTGTCGGCGGGCTGTGATTGTGGGACTATGGGCATCGGGGTGATGTTGTTGAGCCGGGTGATGTGGCGCAGGAAGTACTCTGATGGGCCCTTGAGCGGGGCCGAGCCCGGGGCCGAGGCGGAGGCGTCGGCGTCGGCGGACGCGGCGGCCTCGGGCTTGGTGGGCGCCGTCACGTAGACGATGTCGTTCTCAATGTAGAAGTCGGGCTCGCTCGAGGAAAGGCCCCACTTGCCCTCGTGGAGCGGGAACGAAGTCCCGGAGCAAATGAGCTGCGTGGTCTTGTGCTTGTAGTTGAGAAGTTCGGTGCTGCACCGGGAATAAAAGGTTAGTTTGTGTTGGTTTAATGACAACAGGATAGGAGAGAAAGGAAAGGAAAAAAGAGTACATACTTGAGCTCTGAAGCGTTCATTTGAAGGTAGCTGGCCAGTTTTGTGAGGGAGATGGAGGTGTACAGACGAAGGTAGGAGCGAATCTGTAATATTTTAAGCTGGTGTCTCACTTCATTCATGAAGAGGCCGCGCTGGAGTTTCAACGGTTCCTTAGGGGAGGTCAACGCTGGAATATCTCAAAAATTCTAAGAAGGCTTACTGCAAAAAGGTTTGTCCCTCTAGCATCATAATCTGGTTGTGCTGCTGTAATGAACTTTGGACAGCTGAACGTGAATACTTCTTCGAAGCATGTCTCATCGCTGCAACAATTATGAGAAAACTGCAAAATCTTTTCAAAATGTACACACCCATGTTGAAGCTTGGTCAACTTGTCACCATATTTATCATTGAGAGTTTGGTGCACATGATTGTCAACCCGTAGAGGGCACAAGGTTATACTCAATGCCAGCAGGGCATAGAGCTGCTCGTTCTTCTTGGAAATCTACGAGTGTGTTACAAAACAACTTGTGAAGAAGTGAGGGAACCGAATCTTGCTGGTAGCTCTTTGGGTGGTATGGCTTGGCGCGTGCCGTGTACCTTAAAATGGCTCCAAACGATTTAACTGCGTCAACGTAACGTCGCAACATTAAACAGGAAAACCCAATGTAGTATTGTTGTGTTGTGTAACATGACAGTACTTGAGACTGAGGAAACTACAAACGAGTTTAGTACGGATTAACCTAACCATATTACCTTTTGTTGAAGATGGAGTGGCTCAAGGGACAACAACGAGCGGTGGTAATCACCCAAAATGCAATGTAGCCTGCAAAGCTGTACTGTGGCAAACTCTGAGAAGTAGGAGTAAATAGAACGCGTTTCACTGGATTCTGGCGTGGTTTGAACGCTGTTTGGATCAATGAACACCAAAGAAAAATTCCCCAAAATGACACACCTCTTTCCCAACAGTTCTTGATTCTTTTTAACAAGAGAATGCAAAATTTTCATTGCAGTGCAGATAGACCAGACCTAGAATGGTGAATTGATAGAAAGGAAGGGAGATGCTTACTTGGGGATCTTTTTTGAGTGCGTTTATTTCTTCCTCTGATTTTCCAGTCAGATTTGCTCTATATTGTGCAAAAGCCTGCACTTGGTAAATAAACTCGTCCAGTATATCCCACACCCACTGTGCCGGAAGTTGAACGGAAGAAATATCCTTCACTGGACAGAAAGAGTGAGAGGCTTTTCTTGATGTCGGGTGATTACCAAGTATAATATTAAACAAGTCAACAAAGTTTGTCCACGAGTCAAGGCGTTGATCGATTGTTGGTTGTTTTTTCGCATTCCTCTGAACTTTTCCATAGATGTGGCGGAAATAAAGCTCTTTGTAGAGTGTACGGAACAGGTCATCTAAAAAAAGTGTTAAGAACATCCTGGATTAAAAAAATGAATTCCCTATGTAATAATATATTTATTACATTATACATTATTAAAAAAAAAAAAAAATATTTTTTAAATTAAAAAAAAAAGAAAGCATTGAAGCAACCATCAGGGCGGGGAAGGAACACGGAAACGGAATCAAAAGAAGGCCAGGGCCTCGTCCAGAAGAACTTCTCAGTGTAGTGTGTGTACCTCTCGTCGTAGAGGGCCATGGTGGCCGCGGCGTCCCTCGCGTCGATCGCCCGCTGCAGCTTCCCCAAGAAGTCCCTCACCTTGTCCGGCACCGTGCTCGTCGACACGCTCTCCGCCGACACCCCGCCCGTCGCGCCCGACGACGACGCCGACGCGCCGGGCTCCCCTGGCCCCGCCAGGGTGTCCTCGTCGTCCGGAACGTCCGCCGCGAAGTCGAGCGCGTCGTCGTCGAAGTTGACGTTGTCCATTCTGGTGAACGCGGAGGGATCCATCGCTGTCATCGTTCGTCTCGCGGCACGCAAAGAGCGTCTAGAATTTAATTTGTCTGATGCGAACAACAACTGCTAGGGTGGGATCTCCAGGACACTCTGTCAGAGTCGGTGTACGTACCCAGCATAGATGTCACGTGTGAACTGGGTTTCGCACACGGGACTCCTCAGGAGGGCTCAGAACCGATCACGATTCTGCGTAGGAACGAAAGAAAGAATAAAATTAACAAGCAGGGAAAATGGTATTGGCGATTGACACCACTCCCCTGCGCCCTTGTCGCACAAACAACAACAAGTAATAAATACAACCGCCATTATAACAAAATAAACGGCACCAACGAATAACGAACAATTCACAAATGGTTCTCTCTCTTTTTTTTTCTTTTGTGTTCACTCATCTTGTGATGGTCATGTCTCCTTTTCTTTCTTTTTATTTTTTTACTACAGTCGATGTATGTCAGGGTCAAGAGAGAGCAGCAATGTATTTTCATAATGTGTGACCCAACGGATCTCGTTGGTTCAATCAAAGCGAAAGTCGGCGCCGTGCTCAAAATGTCGCCTGACAAATTGCGTCTGTTTTCAAATCCCACAACTCCGCTTGATGGTGTGTCTACGGGACATTATCTCGTTCTGATCACGCTCCACAGAAACCAGAACAGTAGCAGATAGTAAAATAGCTTATGACGCTGTCTTACACCTGGCATGCAAAAATGAAGGTTCCTAACTACAACAATTACAACCAGCAACATCCGTGTGGTGACTCTTGCTAGGTACCAACGAATTTGAGACTGTGGTTGTACCCAAGTCCT